>JABFOV010002154.1:0-21103 GCA_022817685.1 Aradophagus sp. ZL-2020 | reverse complement strand
CGCACTCACACACGACGCTCGTCACGCGCGTACCTCTTCGCAAACATGCGTATCCATCACTCATCTTTTTTCTTGTTTTTTTTTTTCAAGCAGAAGACCGGAAACGGGGTGGAGAGAGGTCCCCGGGGCTCGGGGATGTGTTTAAAAGACCGGCCTTGCCCCCCCCCCCCCCCCCCCCCTCCCATCTACCCATCTCTGTTCCCAAGCCCGCCCCAACGCCTTGTGTAAACTTCGTTACGTCAGACTTTTTCTGTTTATCGATCGATCGTTCGAAGAAAGCCGCTGAGTGACACGCGATATGATAAGGCAAACATCAATACCGACACGCGCTGACCCCGCATTACAAAATGACCGTTGCTCAAATGTTTGTTTGCCTCGCATCAATCGACCACGGTCAACTTTCATGTTACTGTATTTCTTCGGGAACAATTTTTTATTTGAAATTGTTTTAGTTATTAAATAATGATTGTCCAGTTGTACAAAGTGGTTTTAGTCGCGCCAAATAATTTTTGATTGCGTGATTGTCAACTTATCGTTTTGTTGGCGTTGGTATATTTTTTTTTTTTTTAGATTTAGATTTTAATAACGAATGTTCTTTGTTTTTTGTTATTTATGTGTACTTAGAAATAAGTCTTATTACATTTTTTATTGCATTTTGCACTAAGATCTGTTATTACGTGCATATACAGTTAATTTTCAGCTATATTTTTATTTAATTTTGCAATGAATTTCCGGAATTAGACCTTATCTCGGAGCATAAATAATGTGATTTATCTTTACTGGAATAAAAAGGAAACACAACACATATATTTTTCGAATTAATTTAATTAATATCTTTAAATCAGTATTGTTATATAATATAATAAAATTGATTATCAACGTCTTATGCAATATTTTTCAAATGGCACTTAAGGATTTTTCTTACTATACGTTTCTTAGTGCAGCACGTACAATAAACTGCAATTGCAAGAACGTGAATTGATGATTTGAATACTAGTATATTAATAATGATTTCAATATTAGTACATTAATATCTGTGTACTTACACAAAAATAACTTCCAATTATATTTTATATTTCATAGAATCTTTTATTACAAATACTAAAACTTCATCCGTATGTAATTTGCATTCATTCGACTGTACTTGAATAGCGATTGCTTTAGAGTGAAAATATAAACCTGAATTTCACCCGAAAACCATTCAACTCTTTTTTCTCATTTTCATAACACAATTTTTCCAAACGAGACACTTGCAACTTCATCCGATATTACCATTTCCGTACAAAACCTCATCGGGCCACTTCTGCGTCTTTTCTCGACCCGCGCGTTTCGTCCTTCCCGAGCTCTCTAATTAGCCGCGCGAGGTTTTGCTTCGATTTTCAAAGCCGCGGAACAATTGTTCGTAGTGTCACGGCGGGGTTAATTGTGGAACGGCGGGTTAGCTTCGGGTTAATTAAACGCGAGTGGCTGCTCGAAAGCAACGGCCGGTGCATTGTTTTGCCCCGATTCCGAGACGTATCGATTGCCCGTTCGATTATCGGCCGCCCGCGAAATTAGATCCAATTTCGACGGCGCGATGTTTATCGCCGGCGCGTTTAAATTTGCACCGCTAATTACCGCTCGCCGCGTCTTTCGGCGACGTTTTTGCACGTCCCGCCGTGCATTATTTATTCGCCCGAGTTTCAACGACTCGCGAGATTTGGCGACTTATCGAACGCCCGAGAATTGTTTCGTTGTTCAGTTTCTTTCTTCGTTATTTCCATTTGTTTTCCTTACCTTGTCGTTCTCTCTTGCTATTTCGTTATTGGCTACTAATTAGCGCAAGTTTCGCTACGCAGAAAAAGCGTTGTTAATATTTATGACGAACGTTTCGTATGTTGTCGCGAGTTCGGTTTCGCACACACGCGCTCCGAGGATCGGCGCGAGAAAAAACTTGATGTCGAATTTCTTTATGAAAATGTCCACGGTGATTAATCGCTTAAGTTGTCCCCGTTTCTGACTTTGCATTCGCGTTGCGCTAATGTTGCAACGTAAACCAATAATTTATGGAGGGAATTTCAGTGAAAAACTATTTGTTTCTACCGGCTCTCGGGTTTCCAGTTATAAATTATTTCACTCGGAATGCACGTTTTTCCCGCGGTTGAACTTACCGTGCGTTTAACGTTTCTGTTATTTTTTGTCGTTTGTTGTTTAATTGTAGTTTTTTTTTGTTGGAAAATGGGGGGAAAAATACAAGACGAAAAAAGTCGACTATTTTGTGTAAGTGTAACGATGATGGATGATTTATTACGTCGCTAACTAGTTTTTGCCTGTCAAATTACCGAGTTCTCAGTTAACAAACTCAATGTATATTTCCCGGTGAGAAAAATCGATTACAAAGTATGATTTATTCGAAGAATGTAATTGTGCTTTGGTAATTGAATGGATCGTATCATCACTTGCAATATTAATTACGCGTTGCATTGTTTTATGAAATGATACATATATTTTCTAATTTAACGCGAAATGATAATTAAAATGATTTCGACTTTTCAATTAAGGGGCCATGTTAATTATTATTTTTGTGTCTGGCAGATTTGTATCATTTTACGCATATTGTTCTCTGACATTAACCGGTGCATTTTTTATTGGTCATGCATACAAAAAATATTCGCTATTATGCATTTCAATGAATTTATTATGTAGGATGAGTAATAAATGGAGCACAAAATATTTTTAAAGCAGACATTATGCAACTGTAATGAAATATTCAACGGATATTACGGATGAAAAATAAGAGTTATTTGAAAATAACAAAAAATTGAACGGTCATTTTTTGTTGTTCAAAATTTCACTGGGATGATTTAAAGAATATTTGGCAAATTATATACGACCACGTATGTTTTTTCCGCATTTTATGCGATTTCCCATTTGGTTGATGTATAAAACACCGAAAATCGATAGGCCGTGTGCAAATGATCGCAGCTACTGTTTTGACGATAATAAAAGTATAAGATTTTTGTTCGTTACACTGATAGCGATTTTGGTTTTAGTGTTTTTTTATTTATTTTTTTACGTTGCAACATTTAACGATTGATGTTATTTTCGGATGAAACAATGTAAACAGGTAGCCTTCTTTTTTATAGCAGTGCATTTTGAATGCATTACATATAAAAACTTAGCACTATGCATAAACAAGTAAGTCCGAGGTTATCGTGTCTCAAAAGCGTTTTTTTTTTTTTATAGTTTATACGTTCTCAGTTTTTTATTTCAAAAAAGTTTTAAGATCATTCAAAATTTTTTTGAAGTTTTTGAATTTCAAATGAATTTAAATAATCTATTTAAAAATAATTTTGAATTTTGAATTAAAAAATGATACAAAAAATGACTTGTTTACACGTTATTATTTAATTGCATGCGCTTTTAGGTTAATGAATTATGCGCTTTTATTGAATCATTTGAATATCTAATCATGATTAGCCGACCACTTTTGGGGCACGGCTATGTTTCGTCTGAAATAATCTCTTCGGTAGAAAAAAATAAATGGTACGACTTTTCAATTCGTTCTTTCCAAGTATATCTCGTAATTACCACTGATTTCTTCTTGCCTTGACACGTTTATTGTACAATTTTCGTTGTAAAAAAAAAAAAAGAAAATGTAATATACAGAAAATATATGAAACAAAATGAAAAAAAAGTTGAGAAAACGAGGAATAAGAAAAATGTTAAAAAATCAACATCGACTTAATTAACGAAAGAAAGTTGTAGTAATAAATGAAGGGAACAATTGCTCGAGCGAAATGTAACGAAATATAAATCGTTCCAATAGTCGATCGAGAAAGAATTAAGTGCCGAAACGAGCGCGAAGACAAAGCGCGATGGGAATCTCGAGAGACCCGTACTAGAGGCGAAGAACTGCGATCTGTCACGAAGCAGTTGATTTTAATGTGCAACAAAGAACGAAAGGCTCGAGAAAAGGGGAAGTATGAGAACGAATGGACTCAAACGCGAAGCAATGGAAATGACACGGCAACCGAACGTTCGGAAAAGGGTAAAACAATGTTGTTTCTGCGACCGTTCACTGGTTAACAGTATCAAAACAATGATCCGAAAGAAATGTTAAGAAATCTTCAGTACTTTTTGATGATACAACCAAACGTTGATACAGTTTTCAACACAGGATTATGAATATAGAATGATAATAATGTTTCAAAGTTATTAAACAAATTTTCCTTCCCGGCGAGCAAAATTTTTTTTGAAGTAATAAAAAAAAAAAAAAAAAATAAAAATAGGAAGAGGGGCCCGTGCAGGGGTATGAAGAGGACGAGGGTTTTTCGGAAATCGGCAGATGCGGACTTACTGTGAGCGTGAGTGCGGAGGGAGTCGTGGTTCTGTGTGTCACAGGTCGATATCTGACGGCGCGGCGACGTCGGCTGTGCTACACCGCTGTCGGGCTCGTACTGTCAACTGCCCCTAGTGCTCTCGCTGGCTCTGCCCCTTCGCGATTGATGCGTCAACAGTCGAGTGGTTCGCGCGCGTGCGTTTCACAAAGCTCGATTTGCGAGATGAAGGTAAGGTCGTGTGTCGCGGCCGATTCGACGGGGCCCCGCTTATATACTCGGTAACCCACCCGGCAAAGCGGCGTCGTGTCAGGGGGCCCGCCACCCGCGGCACCACGCACACACGCCACGCATCGCGGAGGGGGCGCCCCCCGGCCCCCCCGGCCCGCCGGCACCGCCGCCTCCCGGCCGAGCCAGCGCCACCACCAGCGCCGCTTCCCCGCCGTTCCATCCCGAGATTCCCCTACTCTGCACCCCCCACCCCGCCACCCACCGGCAACGCTCCTCGGGCCGGCGTTGCTCCAGCCCGAGAGGGTGCCGCCGCTGTTCCGCGCTCCTGCTGCACTTGCTCGCTATTACCACCGGACTGTCAAAACGACGAGCCACCGGCGAAAAATGCCTTACAACCTTTCAAGTGCATAGGTGCATGCAACATGTTTATGAGAAACTCATGACAGTTGAGTAGTTTCTGATGATACAGGTAGAGCCGAGTTATAACTCGAATTATAACTACGGTCATTCATTGGAATCGGGTATACACTTTGCACGATATCATCTGGTTTCGATGAGTTGTGGTTATTGTTGTTACATCTTTTCTCTGCATGTATGGTAACTTTCTGTGGCAAAACTCTATTCCTGGTATTTATAAAATTGAAGTATCTAAAAGTTGATTACCATCGTAACAGCACTATATTTTGTCACTTTTTATGTAATGAAGAAATACTCTTGTGACAGTCGGATCGCTTCCTGTACATAGATTCTTTTTGATGAAATACTGACAAGATTTTCTACCTGTGATAAATGAATTCGAATCGTTATAACTGGATATTTATAAGAAAGTAGGAAATGTCCATGTTTACGAAAGATTTAACCTATTAGGTATAATGATTTAATTGAGAAATGTATGTTATTTTTTTAACGTTTTGCTACGTGTAGAAGTTAATCGATGCTTGATGTTGATAATGTGATAATGATGAGGCATTGTGATGTTGAGGTGAAGGTGGAAGAAGAAGCGAAGATAAATAAATGAAAAGACATGCGCTCCTCGTTCTTGCAAGATCAAGTTCTTCCTTCGAAATGTGAAAACAGTAGTGACATTAAAATACCAAGTGTCCTTTCTGAAACATTTTTAAATTCACTCAAAAGGATACTCTTTCGAATAAAGAGATTAATTTTCAATTAAAAACAAATATACATTGCATGATATATCCTGAAATGACCAATTTTATTCCACAAAGATATTTTCAAAAATTCAAAACCATAGCTTTGAATTTAGTTGGAGTAGATTTGATGTTGATGATGATAATAGGGTGGATGATGAATTGAAATTCAGCGGTTCTATTAATGGTTGTGAGTATGAGAGGTCGGAGAGAGGAGTGAATTTGAAGGAGAATCATGTAGCTTTGAATTTGAATTGTGGTAGCCTTTGATAGTGATGATGATGATAAGGTGGATAAGTAAATGATGAGATGGAATTTCGTGGTCTTGACAGTGGTTGGCAATGTAATTTCTTTTTTTATTGTGAATTGTAGGCAATCAACTTAAAAATCACATAACACATTTTGTTATAGTTGAAAATACTGAATGCAATGATTTATTTAAACAATGACTAATATTTTAATCCGTGTTCTTCGCATTAGACATAATTTGACACAAGATAGCCTACTTTTTGAATATAACATTTTAATTTGTAGGTGAGTAGAGCGAGAAAAAAGATACACATTTTATGATTGATAGGAAATATGCATCGAAGAGGAGAACGAAACGTTGATATTGAATTTATCGGATACCAGGATAAAGTAAACGTTATAAAAAATGTAATTCCGTTTTTTCACCGCACAGTTTTTCGCTGTTTCGTTGAACAGTGACTCGGAGGAATTATGTTGCAATTGTTATTGGTTATAAATGGTCGATGATTAATGCTGTAACTTTAAACAATAAATCTTAATAATAAACGCGTATAACGTTGGCGTGTTTTATGTTTCACATGTGCAAAAATAAAATTGATTTAATTGCGCGTCTTGAAAATAAAATATTGTACAGTTTGGGAGCACTGTAAAAAATCGATTATTCTTTATTAGTAAGCACAAAAAAGTGTTATTAATGTGGAGAAAAAGAAGCTCGATATTAAACATTGTAAGCCATGCGTGAATTATGTTTAAACTTTAATGAAAACAATCTTCAACTTCATAAAGTTAGCGTGGATTTCAAGTAATCAAACCGTCACTGTATTATACTCACACCGAGAAAACTAAATAGAAATGAAAACTATTTAAAAACTAACATAATTAATTCAAGTTACTATGAAAAGATAATTACATTTATTTTAAATTATGTATTTTCATTTTATAACATTTAAGAGTGTTCATCAAATTTAAATCAAGTTCTTCGGCAACGTCGCTAAACATTTGATAAAAATAAACTAAGTGTTCGATTTGTTTAAATCAATTATATTACTAAGTAAAATCGATGTGTCCTTTGGTTACGGAAAGTTAGGTAAAATTTAACGAACCATTTCTTTGTGCGTATACCATATTATACTTTTGTAAGGTAATTTGCCGTTCCAGAGTAGTGATATTATTTTTATAATCTGTTGAATATTTAGACGTATGCAAAATGCAAATTGCAAATTATGGAAATTACAATTTCAATTAAGAGAATGTCTGATTTTGTAAACACTTTAAATCAATATCACTTTAAATCAATTCTGCTTATTAAAATAATTTTCAATTGAAAGCCAGGAACGTGAATTTTCGTTATAAATAATTGTTGGGTTGTAATATAATTTTTAAATGTATTTTAATTATTTCATGCATTCGATATTAATCATCAAGTAACTCATACAAACGTATCATTTGAAAAAATGGATATTATGATTCGTATGAATATTTAAACCGAGGCAAAAGTGATTTGCGCAAAAACCCGATATATTTTCAACTTTTTCAGGCAGAATGTCAGTCATTTTTTACATTAAAATTAAGGTGTAAAAATGAAACGAAATTGAAAAAAAAACATTAATGCCTCCGATTCGAAATCTTGGCCAGAAATTTCGCATTATTTTTTACATTTATTTGTATTTTTTTTTTGTTGCGACTTCCGGCAAGTCGATATCGGACGCTTACATTAAACAAAACTGTGCCAATTCTTTCGATTTGTTAGTGCCTACCATTATCATGATTACGAAGCCGAACTTGATAGATGAGCCACAACCTTGCCAATACTTACAAAATTGGCAACGACACTCACATGGTAGAAATTCGATACGTTTATCATGATCTATTGATTTCCAAAGAATTCAATTCACTTCGATATCATATTGTAAAATAATTTATTGCCATATTTATTCAATTGACTATTTTATGCGAACAATAAAGTTTAAACAGCTATGAACATCGCGCCATAATTTGCATGATTCATATGTTGATTTAATTACGAGATTATTTATTTTCTATTTCCCTGAATTTTGCGCCGCGCGATTAATGAAAAATCAATATCACGATGCGAATGTAAAACGTAGTAAGTCAATTAAATAATTGAAGAAATTGATTGATATTTCTTAAAAGATAATGAAACGTGGACAAATATTTTTTGTTGCTTTGCATTTATTGCAAGTTGCTGTTTCATCTCTGTCAAGAAAGTTTCTTCAAATAGTCCTAAATCAACCATGTAATCGAAAATCACATTTTTGAATTATAAATGATATTTATATAATTACAACCAAGTATTTCTATGTGATTTTGTAAACATTTCATAAACATTTAATGAGCAAAGTAGACTTAATAACGTCTGTTAGATGTTTGAAACATTCATTGTTCAATTCAAAAGTTAGATTACAGATATAACAACGTTCAAATAGTTAAATTCACTGTCTAATATTGATATATTACTAATTTTTTTTTAAATTAATATTTTTATAAAAAATACTTTATTTAAATTCATATTTCCTACTTAAAAAATCTTTACGCGAATAATATCGCCAACCTCCCCATTTTTCTCGCGTAATTAATGAGCCACCCGAATCTTAGTTTTCTTAAATTACAACAAAGGGGAACAAAAAGCGATTTGTACTGCGACGTGAAAAGAAATGTCAAATTGATAAGGATAAATTAAAGGCTTCCCGCGTCGCTTTGTGAAGGTATCGTTCGTTTCACCGAGATTAATTTACGTTAACTTCTTCGTCTCGTGTGATATTTTTCCCGCCGTGTTACGTAACCTAACGACCTCGGCAATGTAAAAGTATATTATTGCATTTGCATTTGAATAAACCGCGGCTGTAATTGCTTTAATTTGGGATGATAAACCAGTACGACAATAAAAAAAGTCGAAAGTGTGCTTTAGCTACAGCTAAAACGTCATTTCAGATTTCAATAGTTTCTTGACGAATCATTAACTGTTTTTCCCACTCGCTACCGTTTGTCAACTCGTTTCATGACTCGTTCGAATTCGCGAACGTCCATTCATCGTTTAATTTAATTGGTTCCTCGCTGTACGTATCTCCTGGGTGTAAATACTCTTTTATCACAGGTATCGCAGTGTGACGTTCATTACTGTAATTATAATCATTTTGCCTGCGACGTGCATTATAATTGTTGCGTTACACATTTACGCGAAGAGCTTTATTTTCAACTGAAATTTATCGCGATCGAGGCGACTCGAATTTTTGAACGTGACATACAAATATGTTAAAAAAGTCATGAGGGACTAGATGAAAGTTCATAGTTTATTGAACTAACAATCTTAAATTATTGATTTATCCATTGCAAGTGGTTGAATTTCACATAACTTCCGTTTTAATTGACTGAATAAGTATCAACCCTACTTCAGAAAATCAATCTATACTTCGTCAGTTCAATCTATACTTCTCTGGTAAAATTGTTCGACGATAATTTTTGCCCAAAATGTAGTTATTTTAATTTAATTAGACATCGTTATACATGGCCCAATTGTAGGCCAAGGATGTATTCAAACACAAACGAAACAGGCGCAATTTGTCGTGAATAGCTTTAAGACACCGGTAACTTAAACTAAGACGCTCGCAGCCTCAGTTGGCAGCGCTTAATTGCAGGATGCTCGAACAATTTCAGTCGCAGTTTCAGCGCTCGTATCGCTTATCAAATTAATTCCTGCACGACAAACTAAATATCAGTTAACGATAACCGCTCGGTTTTTAGGACGACGAAAAAATATGATGTGTCGGGTATAGGTAACGTGGCGTGACTGCTGCGAGCAGGCATAATAATGCGAGGCAGTCGTTAACACTACGCTACTCGGCATCGTCAAATGTAATTGCGAAAATTACATTATCAACGCGAGTAATTGGTTAAATAAACGGAATACTAACAGTAACAGTTACTAATATGCATGGCACGCCTCGATCCCAGCGGTACTTGCCTTCGCTATAGTAATTATGTGATTTCGTTGCCCGCTTCCTACAATGCTGAATTTAGATCCCATACTCGCGGCAGCAGTCTCGCCGAATAGACTGGCTCATTCTTTTCTCTCGGATCTAGGCAACCTTTTTCCCAGCGGCGGCCGCTCCGATCGATTAGAGGAGCGAGCCGGAAGCGGCGCTTCGCGTTGATGAAATTCTCAACTTTGGACAATCTGCTTTGCCTTTCCGCCAACTTCTTTTGTTTTAGTTTTATTCTATCACGTGTTTCACTTCCACCGAGAAAATTGTATTCGATATCGATTGTCACGGTCCTCGATGGTATTTTGTTTAAAATGGAGACGCAAGTGGAAATTCGATGAAAGAGCATGTGGGGAGAAAAAGTTTTAGCGAAAATTATTATTATAAACTTATAGTTATCGGAGGTACCGTTTCGCTTGCAGCGACTATTCATTTTCATGCACATTTCATTTCGTTTTTACATCCAAGCAAGCAAATTTCATTTTCATTTGATTATGAAAAAAAAAAAAACGTCGCTTCTACTTGAAATAACGAACGTCGAACAATGAATCGCTTCAATTTGGCGTTGCTTCGCAGTTATTAAACTTACATTTCGTCTTCATTACTTTCCTCTTACAAATGTACGAGAGTGGCACTTACTGTTTTCATAAAGCGTCGAGGGGAAAAGAGTGTCAGGCCGAACGGCGTTCCTTCGTGATGGCGAGTTGATAAAAGCGAAATGCGGAGAAAAATGATATTGATAGCAAATGCGCGCGCCTCGCTCAAAAGGCTGCGATTAAACGATAGCGCATTTTTTTACGTGCTCGCGAGCAGCGGCGCTTTTTATTTGAAACGACGAGCTTTGTTGTCCTGCACCGATACGTGCAATCAGTCGCGCTCAATTACTTCAAGAACTCGATACGCACGATCGTCTGTGCTTTTATGCACGTTTATGTGACCATACGTCGCGCGTTTGATTGACTCCTCGTACAAACATTGTACAGACAGTGTAACACGTGTCTACGAGACGTCAGAAAAATAAAACACTACGTAAGACGATGGAGATAAAAAATTGTGATTTGCGAAAGAACGCATTGAATTTGTGTCGCGGCTGCGCGAAAAACAATTGTAATATTTTTTTAAGGAATCTTCGTATAATTTTCAATGTTTCAATTCAAATTCATTGGAATATTTCTCGATCAATGAAAAGTTATTAGTATTAATTCAAAGAAACGTCACATTTTCTTGCAGTGATTTGATACATTGTAACTGATTTTGCGACAAAATATGGCGATATTATTTGCACGGTAAGAATGATTTCAGAATGAATAAGAATTTCGACGACGCAGTTCGTAATGATTATTCGAATGTATCTGTTTCTTTTGTTTGCTTCGCGTCTTGGATACGTAATGAAATGTTCGGCTGTAAAACATTCCTGCGATTTTGATTTCGCACGTCTTTTTCTTGATTCAATTATAAAGATATTACGTTTGACAGGTGATTTCCGTTTCCGTGCAGAGTTTCGCGCCGAAATCGAAGTGGATTTATTCAATCGCGTTGTTTCGCGATACGCCGTAATGCGCGCCGCTCGAAGTTCAAGAATCGATCGAAAAATGTTTTGCAAATAATTGCGAAATCAATATGGCTTCGTGTTACCATTTTATTGTATTTATTAACGGCGTGTGTATCGCAGATAGATATCTCGGCACAAAGTGTTTTTCAATTCGATTTTTCAGAATAAACACTCGGCATGAAACGCCCATCGGGGTTGCCGATGCTTTTAACCGAGTTTGCTTTTTCCGTTACGAAAATTCAAAAAGCGTGCCGCGTTTTGTCAAGTGTTGTTTTGGAATGGTATTGTAAAGAGGAATCAGTTGACGTTTTTATCAATTTATATTTACATGCATAAGTAACTTATTTAACGAATAATTTCGGGAACTTGACAGTCGCTTTATTTAATTAAAATATAATTTTTAAATCAATATCTATAATAGAAACTAAACAAACTAACGTAAACGAACTGCGATAATAATATCGTTTTTTAGAAGCGTCGTTTTTCATAATGAAGTTTTCAAAATTTTCATAAACTATCATTTTTCGTCCACTTTTTTAGTGACTTAAAATATGTTTTATAAAACGGCCAATTATTTTTTTCACTTTAATACTTCACAATGTCTATTAAACTAGCGATAAATTTTAAGATATATTATCCCATGTAGAATTCATTCTATTACGGCGGAAGGTTCTATATTTTAAGCATTTTCATGCGCAACTCTAATAATTATAATTAAATCTGGAAATTGTAATTCAAATTCCAAGCAATGGTCAAAACAAAAATAATTGTAACAATTTTAAGATTGATTTTGATCGCAATTCAACCATTAAAATAAAATTGTAGGTAACGTGTAATACTTATTCTTTGACAAGAGTGAGTTATATTATGTTTTAATGTAAAAGATGCAGTAAATAATGCTAGATTAACAAAGTCACGTTTGAGTAACGGAATTGAAAACAGAATTGAATTTCATTGTATAACATTAACATTTCATTTCTAAACTGTTTATACAGTTTATATAGATCTTGTTTCGTAAAATTGCTCACATTTTTCATACGAATCCTTTAAAAGCTATTTCGATTGTCGCTTCAAAAATTTTCTGCCCATATAAAACGTGAATAAACGTAGAGTTCCATTTCCCAAACTTGATGTCGCAATTTGAATAACGTATTCTCGATGTACAATTTGGCGTGCAGAAGATAAATAGTCAATAATTAAAATTTACCCTACATATACGAACTGTTTTTTTTAATAACAAAAACATTGTTATTTGATAAGGCGAATGAAAAATTTCGTTAACAAACTTTTTCAATTTTAACGTAAATTTGCTTGTGAAAACAATTTTTTTCATCACTAACAAAAGTCGTAAATGTAAATGCAGTGTACAAAGGTAATTGAAAAAGTAGAAAAAATGTTTTCATAATGACGACCGGTAAACTTTTGTAAACATTTTACTTATTAATTTACTTGCACAAAGAATGCTTATTAATAATGCTTCTTTGCGTTGGACAAATTAGTTTTACGAGCGTAGCATTAAAAAAGTTTATTAAATTCGCGTCGATGATTTTATTTTACTTTGAGCAATGAATGTATCACAATGTAAGTGAATGTTTAAGCGAACCTCGTCACTGAGACGATAATTAAAATTAATTTTAAATGTGATGGAAGTTTGCAATACTTTTTGCCATAAATCCAAACTTCGATTAACCTGGTATCCAAAAAAATTAAAGTTTTAACAAAAAGAAAAGAAGATAAAAAAGAGATGAAAGTAAAATGGCAGAGTGAAATATTTTATTATCGAATGTACTGAAGCAAATTTACTCTCGAAATTTGATTGAAGATAAAAACAAATCATTCATCTTGCAAATTGAGTTTAATGGCCAATTATCAAAGGAAGGGCTATTTGAAAAAGAATCGAAAATCGTGTCGCAATTGAAACATGTGACATTGTCACAGATGGTCTCGTTTGCCCCGCGTAAAATGTACCAAGACTCGTGCCGAGGACGTTATAATGTCAATGATACCAGATGTCTTGCCGCGGTGTCCCTCTAGTCGCGGTGTTTATATTAGTAAGGTCGTTGAACAGTCCCAATTCAATTAACATCATTTTTGCAAAAGGTCACATACTTGGACTCGTTGTAATTCAAATAAAATGCGCAAATTATTGCTTAATTATTCGCTGATGTGCGCGCTCGAATGAAATAATCAACTTTCAATTTTTCTGTTATTTTGCAAAGCTTTTCGCCTGGAAGAATCGCGATGCGCGGCTTGAACTTTGAATATTCCATGTTTATGCAATTTGCTAGTTCGACTGAAATTTATTCGTTCGATAATGGTTAAGATGAAAATCCGTAGCTAACAATTCGCGACCGTTATTCACCGTTAGATGCGAGGCACGCATCTTTCAACAACATAGATTAGTAAACAATTAAATTGCCGACTTGTGAAGACTTGTACTTTTCAGGACACTTTGTATAATAACGTTACTTAGGAAAAAGGGAAACGATTGTTCCCATGGTGCACTGAGAAACCAGCTTCGAAATAATTACAAAACATTCATGAAATATATGCTCTGTATTGTAAAGCCTTCGATGTATAGTATGATTTCAGAAAAGGAATAGTTAATTTTCGATGATAAATTATCTTTTGGAACATTTCTCATCGGGGATTCAAATATTTTTAGGTCAAATTTTTTCACCGGACACCGGACTTTTTCAAGACTTTATTGTAGAAGAATGAAAAAAAAAAAAAAAAAAAAAAAAAAAAAACAATGTTTCCTCTATACACCCATTTAAATTTATGCACGTATGAATATTAATATTAACAAAACGTTCTTTCGAAATTGATAACGAAATGGCTTTTCCGCGAGTAATCACAGTGTTTTTTTTTTCGCAAGCAAGTCCGGTGAAAAAATTGCCGGAGCACAGGTGAAGCCGCGTCTGCGCAGGCCAGGATTATCGCGACAATCGACCGCGGGTAAGCGCGTAAGCGCGATCCCGGTGGATCGAAAAATCCCGACGTTTCGATGCGCTGAAGCGCGCCGGCCAGTTTAAAATGGAAGATCCATCCGCGGCCCGCTTGGATCGCATATTGCGACGCGCGTCGCGCAAGGTCGTTCCTCGTTCGCAGCGCATATTATTTTCGGCGACTGCGCTGGCTATCCTCGTTCTCGATGGTATTGTTCATAAATATTCCAACCTCGTCGACCCAGACAAACACTGATACGTCTCCGTTGAATTATCCTAAATTATGGCGACCTTGATTATTCCCTTGTCGGCGGTTCCATCGCCGCATCTCAATGTATGGATATTCAAATTCGACCTACGGAAATGTTCTGATTAGCGGGAACGCGTGAAAATGACGCTTGTTCGAATATCCTGAAATGGCGCTGAAAAAGGATTGGGATAGAAAATTTAACATTATGCAAATTGCTGTGTAATGTTATGTAATATACTAAAATAGTTATGGAAAATTTGTTAGACTTACTGTATATATTGTAAAACTTGTGATTTATCATGTAATGATAGCTTACCGTGTAAGTTACATCGTAAATTTTATGACACGAAGAGTATTTTTTACAGGTGTGTGTTACAAATTTGACAAACTTTATAATGAATATATATTCAAATTATTCCCAATAATTATTATTAAATTGGAGCGTCAATTATAATTATTGATTTTTCACGTTTTCAGTTTGTACAATTTATATAGTATTTAATTAATTGAATTCACTTACTTCATGAGTCAAATCAGCAGTTATAGTGTTTCTTTTTTTTATACTTCCATTTAATGAATTTTATTTTACATCACCTTATACGGTATCGTGTAATTTGGTTTTCTGTTCGTTGAGCAGACTACGTTATAAAATGATACTATCCAATAATAATTATTAAAAATTATTCGCAACGCTTCGGGTTTCCGTCAAAGGGATAAACGACGTAAAATAAAGGAAGAAAATAGAGTGAAATTTAACTTTCCGATCGACGTAAATCCGTCATGGAAAATTCAGCCTGAAATTTGAATGTGAAATTACTCGCAGCGATATCGGCGCGCTAAGTCAGCATTAGCTTGACCGACAAATCAGGATTTGTGTCAGTGGCGATGTTGGCTTAAGCTCTTGCTCTTTCTGGATATAATGATAATTATAATAACAGTTATTATAAAATAATAATTATAATAGTAAGAGTACTGTGTTGTTCTGGGTATCGAATGGATTCATACTTTAGTAAAAAGTATCGAATTTCCGTAACGTTATTTTGCTGACGAAAATCCTCGAAATAAGAAATTGCGAAAATAAATTAGAGAAATTTTAATTTAAAGCAAGATCAAAGGCGCGCCGTAAATTTGCAAATAATGTTTATTTATTTATGTAAATGCATACTGAGTAACGGCACGAAATTCATATTAACAAATTAATTACCAACGAAATGATCGCAAAATTAATGCAATCTTGAAAATATTATTTCGTACAAAATAAAACGACTTTCCGTGAATGTAGTATACATTTTTATGCCTTTATATAAATATTTGCATTATTTTCGTTGCTTGCAGTTTCATTTACCATCTGTATTTCATGTTAAATAATTATTGATCGAACATGAGAAATGGAATACAGTTTAATTGCGGCTATGTCATTGGCTGAAACTGGTTGCAGTACGATGTCGTGGACGTTTTACAACACGAAATTTTGGGGTTTATGATATGCACTGTGTTTACTACGATATAGTTTCCTGAATGTCGACAATAAATGACAGATACAAGATAGTTTCATTTGAGTGGAGCAAAATAAATTTATTAATATCAAATTACAACTCGACTCGCGAAATCTCTTGTATGGTATTGTAATGATTTAGACTCACTTTTCTGTTGTTAATTCGGATCAACAACATTGTTTCAATTAATAACTCTCAAAACGTATTGTAAAGTAAAATTCTACAGTCAACTTTCAGTAATGTGTACTTTAAACTTGTGAAGAAAAACAATATTAGTTTAACATAACTACAACATTTATATGCATCAATTTCAATGCGTTTTTGATACGTGCATAAAATTGCATTAAACGTCACGGCATTTTTGATAATGTTTAAATAATAATAATAATTGGTATTGTCGTATTAATAAAATAAAAAAACAATTGCAGTAAATGTCGAAAGTAATAAAGAAGGCGAAAATAGTGAACATTTCAGGCGACCTGAAGCCGAGGGTATGATCAAGCGAGGTGAGACAGAGGTAGAGATAAGACGAAGGGCGAGAATAACGTCTTGTGTTTAGGTGTGCATTGGCCTTGACTTCTAATTTTATCCCAAACTCAAGCCGGTTCTCCAGTCGACGACACGAGAAGGGATCTGACCTGCGGTGTGCTCGCTATTGGATAACCGGAGGGATAGCAATTACTCACTTTCAGCCATCATTTGCAGCGCAATCTTCACTCGATTATTACGTCGAATCGATACATCCTTTTAAACGTATTAATAATCGTCCGGAATAGCCTGCCTTTTTCTCCCTTTCCTCCTCCCCGCTTGATCCCCCCCCCCCCCTTTGATTACTTCGCATACTTTCCCGCTGAGTTCGTCCATTCGCTACACGTTGCTTCACACCTTCGCTTCTTTGTTTACAAACGTTGTTTACACGTAAACGAGACCGCAGGTGAAGTCCCGCCGTAACCTTCTTTTGTTACCATTTTCCGTGATTTCTGAGATTTTCAGAGTTCCGCTGTGCCGCGACCCACGTGTGGGAATCTCCGGTAGCTTTCACAATTGCAGGCATGAGTCGTGCACTTTTTTCACACCTACAACCAAGTCATAGTCTAATTATTAACCTTATTAAAGGTCAATTGTTGCATAGTCATAGTTTCGTCTGATTACGTTAATTTCACTGAGAAAGCATTAAGATTTAATTACGTAAATTGTTGCCTTGCCTGGTTGCAGAAGCGATGAAGAAAAGTGGCTTCTTTCTTTTACTATACAAGTTAAATTACGATGAAAAATGTTCTTTTTGGAATTCAAAGTTGAAAATGTTGTGGAATAATTCGCTTCGGGATTTGACACTTTCCATGTTTTACGATGAATTCATGTAGATAGTCAGAAAAATTGAAGTGTTTATCGAACTGAATGCACGGTTAACAAATTTTATGTCAATTACCGAAGTTTCAAAGATCAAATTTTGCGCTTCGACACTAACAACTTTGGTTTTAAAATTAGAAAAGTTTCGCTGCAATGTTATCGCAGATTTTACTAGTCTCAACCGGTGCGTAAAGTCAAGATTACCAGAACCATTTTTATATTATAAAGTTTATATTGTAACTTATAAAGATATTTTGCAATTCACGTTCTACATATACATGCCGTAGAACATTTCGTATCTTTTGCAAACTATTGTAAAATTCATGCACGACACGTTGCAATATATGTATACTTTGCACCGTATTTCGTATCTTTTGCAAAAAATTTCGCAATTCACACAAGACACTCGGCAGTGCATTTACATTCGCCGTTACATTCTGTACCTTCAGCAATTCCATTTTCTCGGTTTACTCTTAAAAATATTCTTTTCGACTATAAGAAGTTACCTTTTACAAAACTTTGTCTTTTAATTTTAATCCGTGTCTTTTGTTTTTTCTATTCAAAGCTATCTCAAAATATAGCTTAAATTACATATATCTAATTGTAATAAATCGAAATCATATTAATACTTTCAACAGTCAGCTAAAGTTAAATCTTAAATATAATTTTGATTTTATAAAAAAAAATATACAAAATAAAAAAGTTACAAGTTAAAAAAATTTACAATATCAGATGTTCAGTCCCCAAAATCTGTTAATCCTCTCTTCCAAAACCGGACAATTTTTTCCCTCACAAAAATCGGTGTTACAGAACACCCGACCCCCGCCTCCTACTTCCCCGCGGCAATCTAATCAACAACACTCGTTACCTATTCCAAATCGACTCTTCATTCTCAAGCATTTCGCTCGTTGGTACATTTGTCACAAAAGCCGGATCGAATTTCACCAGGCATTTTGTCTATCGCTATCCGCACGGCTGGTCGCCCGTGGGTCGGGGGTTGGAGGGGTGGGCGTTCGCGCGGCCATAAAATACGGCCGCCGAATATACGCCACGGCGCGCTCCCCCGTGAATTTAGCTGCGGTACGTGCGCCCGGCGAAGTTGCTCGAAGGAGGAGCTCGAGCGGATTTTCGGGGGGGAGGCCGATTTTCGCCGGCTCTTTGTTCGCGCGGTTTCGCGATCGATAGAGCCGGCTAATGGAAAACGTTTCGAGTCGCGTTTCATCCTCGCTGCCGGCGCGGCGCGTGAATCGCCGGCCAAAAGGAACGAACGAAAAACGACGGCGGGGAATAATCGTTCGGCTCGGCTCCGATTTCCATTCGGGTGCATCGTAATGGGAACGCGTTCGTGCATCTGTGCAATGCACGTCGCGGTCGAGACATTACTGCATCGTAGCGGGGATCGGGTAACGTTATGATTATCTCGCAAGGAGTCCAAGGCCCGGCTCCGAGATCCTCGCGTAATTGGTGTTCTTCTTCGTACGTTTGGCGCGCGTCGCCCCAACTTGGCTTCGTTTTTCAAACGCGCCCGCCGAATGCCATATCTCGGCTGTTGGATCACCGGATTCAGATTTTCAACGCAGCTCGTTCGGAGGAGTGTTTGGTTTCGTTTATCTGTTTGGTTAAACCGAACGCTTGCTTTGAATGTTCAACTTGATTACGCGGAAGAAAGGACGGAGATTAGCTTTAGATTAGACTGGAATGTCGTTGCAGTGATGAATGTTCGATTGAGTTTAAATATGAAAAACTGAAGTTGTCTTAGCAAGCGATAGGGAGAAACTGTGTTCTTTTTTATGTTGATGAAACTTGAGATTTTGTTTTTATTTATAAAATATGAAAATGGAGTAATAAAATTATTTGAATAAATTTGTCATTACGATAGTCTTTAAAACGCTCTTGTTTTGATAAAGAATTGATTTTCCTCTCTTGTACATTGCATACTGAATCCACTTGCTTATGAATACACTGCTACTTGTTTTTCTCGAGACTTTGTTTTTCAAATTTTAAAACGTATTTCTGCTTGACGATTTTCTCAGCATTGCATTAACTTCTACTGGCGTCAAAAATTGAAGTAGCGGCGTGAAACGTGACGAAAACGGGTGCAGCCAAAGGAAGTTCTTATCGATTTTTGTGTTTGTCTTGTAATCTTTGTCGTATAAAAAAAGTCATTTGAATATTAACAGAAAAAGCATCTTGCTTTACGTACTAGCCGATAATGTTGATTATTTTTTCTATTATACAAATAAAGGATATCTTAAAGCAATTATCTTAACAGTAGAAATAATATTTAAGTTACACGTTACTTTTTGTATAAATAATTTTATCGAGACGCATTAATTGTACATTTTATCTGGTATATTATTTTATACTTTTTTATACTTTTTATATTAAACATAGTATACAATATTTCTGAACAACTTTAAACTTAATTACTAGAAATGATATATATGTTGAATAAACTTCGGTTTTAAAGTTAGCGACGACATAAATTTAAAAATTATTACTGTGTAAAGAAATATAATATATATAGAAAACGCGCTGAAGTAATTTTGTTCAACTTTGGTCACAATAACAAAGTTTCTGTTTCACTATAATTTATTAAATTTAAAATACTCTTCTTAAACAATGTTTTGTTTATGCAAGTAAAAAAAAAATAAATAATAAGAAGCATTTATCTCATCATTAAAGATTCCTGTGTATTTATATTCCTTATAACGAATACTTTCTATATTATATTTAACGCTCTGAAGAAAAGTATCAAAACATTCGTCCTCTATTAAATTCAAAATTATAATAATTATAAAATTTAACTTTAATAGATTGAGGCTTATGTGTTTAAGGAAAATTACTAATTGCCAATGAAACTTTACATTGAAAAAAAGTTGATTTATTTGTTGAAATTCATACATTTTCATGAAAAGGAATTCTTGTCTCCGGGAAATAATAAAGCATTTGAATTTAATCTTTAGGTTTCGAAGCAATAAAATGTTTATTGACTTTTAACACTGGCAAATGGTGTTTCTACTAAATGTTCATATAGATAGTAAAAACTATTCGGATAAATGTGCTTTACGTATCTTTGTAATTTAAATTTATCAAGCTAAAACAGTTTAATAAAGTTTCATAATTGATTTAAGAAAAAACTACTGTAAGGAACAATAAACTTTGACAAAAATTATGTGCGAATTTCACATAGCGCCTTTCTATATTTCAAAAACACGTTTAAAGTTTTTATATGAATATAAAATTTTAATTTTTGTTTGTATTTCTTCATTTAAAACTTACTAGCTTTGTATCGGCTTTTATTATTATTATTATTATTATTATTATTATTTTTTTTTTTTTTTTTTTTTTTTTTTTTATCTGGCAACTGTTTCTTTACTCAACTTCGTATCTCACCACACCCCACTCCACCTCGTATCGTGTATCCTGATTCGATAAAAAGATTATGATTTACACTTTGTAGGTAAAGCATTTAAATTTGCAGACTTAAGAAGATGTCGTCTATTATGTGGTAGCATACCTGGCGTAGTCTCGCGTTTGTCCTATAAACACATCTGCG
>JABFOV010002153.1:0-21108 GCA_022817685.1 Aradophagus sp. ZL-2020 | reverse complement strand
CTTGCTCTCCTTATATATAAGGATGGCGAACTGGACGAGGAAGTTTGAATTATGAAATTGGCCCCAAAATCATACTGTTGTTAGATAAGTAAAAATGACAAACGAAAATGAAAACGATAAAACCCCAACTACTTTTTCTTAAATTTTTTCGGATTTTATGCAACGACAAGTCAAAATTTGAAATAGTGTTTCACGAGAAAACGTTTCCATAGTTTTGGCCTTTTTTTTAGGTTAGTTGAAAATTAAATTTCCCACAAATTGAAAAAGATTTTACAGAGTATCAAATTGTTCCTTCTTTAAACATTTTCCATCATTTTTATTTTTTAATTATTCAATTAAATAATATGTATGTATATTTATCGAACTTTTGTAAAGAGCAAGAAAATCATGACCAATACGATATCATTACCCAACTAACCAGATCAACAAATCATAGAATAGAATGTCAACACTGTAGATATGAAAAAGGATTTTTGCAAATTTCAACTAGGCTACACTACTTAAAAACGGCAATCTGCTTACGATAACTGTACACCATTTGTTGGAAACCGAGCGGAATGTCTGGTTGGATTAACCAGGCAGTGACATTACAATGCACACTGAAATCAGAGCAAGCCAATAATCATGAAATTAAAGTCGTAACAAATGTTAAGAGATTACTCCTCCTTTTTTCCTCCCGAGCACAAAGTCGCGAAAGCAATAATGATCAACGATACGATTGATCGCAGACGCGTTTTCGTCGGCAACGTTCAATGAATCGTGTGGAAGGTAACCGAAAAAGAGACGATACACCGGAGCGGAATATGTAATAGCAAAGGAGAAGGGATTCTACGGCTTAACAAGCGAGAACATTACAAGTATGTATCTAAATAAGTACAAACGGTAGCCATCTCCGCATGGCTTGTCGACCTTTCAAATGCTAATGGTCATGCAAGATTGGGTTACACCGTTTCATCGATGAGTAGTTTAAATTCTTACGCTTACTTCCGCGATTACAAAGGTGCACGTAGCTACGACTCGGAGGCGAATGATTTTCCGCGAACGAGGAGGAACCCGACCGAACGTTAGTCTATCGCGTGCTAATTGCCGATGCGTTTGTACCAGTTCGCATTACGCCAGTTAGGGTCAAGATCTTTCACCCGAGCTTCCAAATGAAGCTAGCGACGCCTCGCTGTTCACTACATGAGCTTGCTGTAATGCTAATTGTGCGATTCACGCAAAAGTAACTAACGAGGTGGAAAAAAGTGCACTCACAAAAAGGAGGCATTGAGCGGAGAAAATTTTTCTTGCTTCAAGACGAAATGTGTCTTGATATTTTGCCAAGAATGAATCCGTGGTTGTAAGGAAAAATCAGTTAACTCCACTATACGCTAAGCTAGTACCTATCGCAGCGCTATAAAAATAGCCCGCGGTAGTAACATTTGTAACTTTAGCATTATTCACACAAAAAATACAAAGTTGTTATTTATTCATAAAAACAACAAAAATAATTTTTTAGCGCCATACTAATTATGAATAATAATCATTTTAATTTACAAAATAACTCATAATTGCCTGAAATTCGAAAGAAGTTTCCCTTGAATGTCTAAAAGTTCTAGTCTAGATGGCGTATAAATGAAATCAAGAAAAATTAATGTTAATGTTTTAATACACATATAAATGACTGATTTTATGATTTTTATTTACATCACAACTTGGGAAATTTATGCATTTTTGTAATTTTGGTCTGATACAATGAAAATATAATAGAACAAGAAATAGAATTTAGTAAATATACTCAATTTTTTCAAAAGTGGTGTTAACTAGTTTTTCCTTGCAGCCACAGAAATGTTCTCGAACCAAAAAAAGTTTCTTGATCTAAGATACTAAGTGGTTAAGTCAAGAAAAAATGCCTTGCCAGGCTAAAGTTAGGTTTTAATCGAAGAAGATTATGGTGTAAATTGAGAAGATGACGAATTGGATTTGAAATTTGAATTTTAAAATTGCCGCCAAAATGATGTTGCTAATTGGATGAAAATGACACATCGATATGAAAACCAGGGAGAAGAGGTCATGCTTTGTTGCATTTCCTTTGACCACATGCAAACGAATTAATTATTTAGATAATGTACTTTATAAGAAAACTCCCCTGCAATTTTTGGTGTTTTTTTTTTTTTTAGTTAGTTCACTCACGTCAGAAACTACGGATAGATGTTTGTACAAAATATTGTGTTGAAAATTACCATTTTCACATTAAATTGAAGAAGATTTGAGAGAAAAATAGAACTATACTTTTCATTTTCGATCTCGCTTTTACGAAAAATCATAATAAAAAATATTTATATTTCATATTTCATCTTGCGAGGAAAACGAAGTGGATTGTAAAGTTAGAATTTTAAAATTGACGTTAAAATGAAAAACAATAAGAAGCTGTCTAATGTTTATTAAATTATAGTTTTACGCAAAAGAATCAATTTTTTTAAACAATGTAACTATACAATTTTTTACTTTATCATGAATTTGCCGACCTCTTTGAATTAATTTAACATCGCAGCATTTCGTCAAAAAATTTGTTCATTTTTTTCACGTGATTGTAAGATTATGACTCACTGATCGAAAATGTAAAATAAAATTTCGTGAAAAACGTCTACATTCACTGAATTAAAATATGTAGATTGAATTCTAAAATTGTATGTTTCCCATTAAAATATCTGATTTATTCGAACAAAGAAACAATTCGAAAAAGTCATTTTTGACGGGCAAATCAATAATTTAAACATTGTTAACCAGTTTGTCCTTCTGAAAGTGTGAATTTACTATATACATATACAATTTACGATATGCTTTGCAGATATGGCGAATGAAAAAAAAAATAAAAATAAAAATAAAAATAAAATTAGGAACCTAAGTAGTAACTAATTACCATATATATTCACGTATTATAAAATATCATACACTGTTAATTAAAAAAAAATTCTTGGTTGAAGCAACAACTCATCTCAATATTTAGAACAAAATTTTTCAGACCAAGAATTTGAAATATCTTATAAATTAATTATTTAATAAATTTATCTTGGCCAAAAAGGTTGCATGAATTCAAATTCACTAAACAAAAATTATATTAGACACGAAAAAATTAGATTTCAAGCAAACATAACTTTTTACCAAAAACTGACTTTTCTTTCGTCTTGTCTCCGAAAAGTAGAACCAGATAGTAAAATAACTCAAGACAACTTTTTTAGCGCTCTACTTTTACGGGTTTCCTATCATTACACAGCATTTCAACTAAAAACGACGAGGACAATTTTAGAGCACCTTTTTTGTATCTATTAAACGCGCTATCTCCTCCGACATCTAAATGCGCTACTAAACGTGATATCACCTCTGAAATCTTTGTCCAACGAGGAAGAATGAATAGATCGTTCCAATAAAATTTTATTTCACGGCATAATTAAACGTACCCTCATCAAATAATCAAACTACTATCGAGTGCAACGTGGATTGACTAAAAACCGGTTTCACGTGTGCCGGAAATTCATTTCTTTCTCACTTTGATCTAGCCTACACGTGATATACCTAGGGTACTAGGTCACCCATATAATACGCAGCATCTTAACTTCCATCGCCTAGTTTGAAAGTCAGGAAATTAATGCAGATTAGTCCTCGAGAAGAGCTACCTGACTAAAATCTCGTTGATGATAAACAAAGGCAGCTTATGAAGACGAATCACGGAATTATCCAAATTCGCAATAAGCATAACTGGAAAATTTGAAATTCACCTCTATTCGTTTATTTATTTATTTATTTATTTATTTATTTACTTTTTTTTCTTTTTGAAGAGTCAACACAGTCGAGCTGGAATTTCTGATGGTTTTTAATCAACCTCGTGTTTATCTTGACTGTGTCACAGCGTGCTACATACAGAACGTCTTAGATACAATAGAACAGCCGCATAAGCAGCAGCGAAATTCGCAACGTAATATCAAGAAGCACAACACTGCTGCCAGAGTATGGAATATTAATTATTATGTTTGATTTTAGACCAAGTTATTATTCGTTTCAGTATTAACTGCTCGTTGCATTACGGTGGAAATTGATAATTTGAAATTTAATACCCTAATTGAATGAGAACAGATGACAATGAAAGTGAGTGTAAAGATGATAATAAAAATATTATGGATAGCAGTGTAATAACATTCCTTATCGGTGAAACTTGAGAGTCGGAGTGCAAATTCACGCTTTGAACGTGTCAATCTAGATGTTATAAGTTATGTTGCCTATCATTTTGAATTCAACATTTTTATTTTACTTCAAATTTAAAATTATTGATTTGAGTTTTCGTAATGATAATCCGTCAAACTTTTGATAACGGGAAAATAATTTGAGTAGTCGATTGAACACATTTTGTTATTTTTCACAAACATTACTCGTTTTTTCCCACCTGGCAAACGCATGCAGGCCCGTCGTCCCAACTAAAGAAAATTATCAAATTTTCAATCTAAAACGACATTCCTCCAAAATGAGAAAATGGATAAGTTATGTTTATTTTGCACAATTATCAATTGTAACGATTTTACAGTTACTGACGTTCGCTCGACTCTCGCGAAGACACTCGAGCACGAGGCATAAAAGACGACGACAGTACCAATTTTATTTAAGAAAACACTAGTCTTGTAAAGAACGCTTGAAGAATCACCTTAATAAAGTATTATTAAAGTAGAAGTTCTGAAAATATAATTTAGGGTATATATTCTGAAAATATACATTTTTAATGCTATAAATATTTATACTGATTTTAAAAATAAAATGAGATAAACAGATAAGCAATAATATTGACAAACAAATAGCAAAAGTAATCAGAGTCATACGGTTCTTGAATCCCACTGCAAACGGACGCGGTGAAGTAACGCTCTCCATTTAAGCTATCTTTATTCGAAGCTTGTGAAAGTACTTTGCCGTTTTAAATATACAACGTAAACGTGATATATCGACTTAGCACGTAATCGTGAAGCACAATCGCGATATCGATAATTACTTAATTTATTTTTCCAATACTTATCGCGGAGCCGCGAAAATCGATTGTATTACATTTGCGTCAATCTTGTACACGGTCTCTTGTTATAACATTATGACCGTATGCCACCTTGACATTGGTAGCGGAGCACGGAGCCTTGGGTCCCGTTACTTCGCGTCGTTGATACACTACGACTTATATACGAGATTATACACTAGTGGAAAAGAAATCCAACAAAATGTAGACATAGTCTGAAAATGCAATGACGCTCTACATCGCGAAATCGCGTTTCGAAATTTATACCCTACCGTAATAGAATCCCCGTACGTCTGGCGTAACGACATTTTTAATTCAAGTTCAAAGGCCATTATCGGATATTTTAACGAAACATTTGGATTGGTGAATCGAAATTGTTACGAAAGTAATGATTGTTTCAGAAGATGAATTACAATTGCAGTTTATTGATCCTAAACTTGAAAAAAAAAAAAAAAAAAATTACGTAAAAGTAATGGTTTTATTTTAAGATATTTTTCGTGCCTAAGACAGTAAGAATGTCTCATATTTCAAAGGATTAAGAAAAATGATCGATGACGACGTTGATTAAAAAAAATAAATTGTTCGAAACAGTATTGCAAAATTTTATAAATAATATTAATAAAATTAATAATCAAAATTATGGCAAAAGTAGGTAATTTGTCGTGTCTGAATTACTTTTAATTAAAAAAAGCTATAAAAAAGTACTTATTGTTACAATTGTATAAGATAATAATAAAATAATTTAATAATTTGATATGATTATTATAATTATAAAATTACATATTACCAACATTACAAAATTTAAATTATATATTGCTTTTAGTTTATTTTTTTTGTTAATTTTTGAAGTCTTAATTGTTAAACTATTAAATACTGTAACTTTAGCTACTAAATGCAACGTTGTTCAATGTTTAATTCAATTATACAGTAAATATTTAAACGGCTGGCAGTAATTTGCAGGTTGCTCTATACAATAACTGGTATCGGGATGCTACTAAAGTGCATTCGATACTTGCTTGCTACTGTATGCCACTTTAACCAAGTGGTTGTACAACTCTGCTCACACTTCTGGATCCTCAGCTAGAAGCTTCACTATTGTCTAGTCAAAGGATGAAAAGAGATTAAAAATATGCTGGAAATGCGCCACAAGTACTAATATTGTTTAAATATAAATATAAATAATTTTGCATTGCAAAAAGTTGCATGGACATAAAACCAGAACCAGATTTTCCAAACCCGAACTGGTACTCCATATATTCATGTAATTGCCACATAATAACAACTGAAACGTAACCTCAAAAAAAATTCCGTCTACATTGTCACCATGCTAGGCCGACATTTATCATTACACGTTTCTCATGTTAACGTGACTCCGTCATTTTTGCCGCTGCTCAAATAACACTAAATTGGCAATGCACTGTCAATGTACCTATCTCCGCATGACCATATATCGCCAGCATACATTTCTCCCTGGCCGTCGACTCTTACAACACGACTCATGCATGTTGGTTTTCACACGCGAGAAAATTATGGAATCATAGCCGGGGCCCGAAATGATATGACAAAATATGTTAATACAACACCTGTAAGCGCCCCCCCCCTCAATAACTCGAGCCACGGTAAGTTATTGCAATAAAACTTTTAATTGCAACAAAGTGCATCTTATATCACCGTGACCCGCAGACCGTGAACCGTTTCCTTCGAGGCAACGTTCAAGTGGGTGTCAACAGAACTAATTATCGTTACCTGACTATATCTCGAATAAGAAGTGGTTCTTCCTCGTTAGAGGCCGATATCTTGTTGCGCTTGGGAGAAAGGATAGATAGAGAGAAAGGGGAATGAAGAGATGCTAAAATAATGAGAAGACATAAAATACAGGGTTAAGCAGAGGTCAGAGAGATTGGTCTTTGAAAAGACGATCCTATCATCGACTAACGGGTTCAGCAAAACTTTCGAGATCGTAAAGCATCGCCATCGGCCCACGTCGATCACGATCTAACCACATTCCTACCTTCGACTGCTGTTATCCATATTAACGCGACAAGAAAATTTCTTACTCGAGCCTTTTGATGTTCCATTTCAGACATTTTCCTTTGTCCTTAATCCTCGGCCACTCGCTTTTTGCATTCATCGCGCTCGCTCCTCGCTAACTTCGTTCCCTTTTTCAAGCGACGTCGCGCGCCGGAAAAACACTTTATTGAAAGGGAAGGAAACGGCAAAAACCGAGAAATGAATCCGCTTTAATTGCTTAATTTTCCCTCAAATATAATGCTGGCTTTTCAATCAATCTTACCAGCACTTCTTACCTCGCCTCTTCCCCCACCCTCCACCCGGCTTTTTTTACTTTCAATAGTGTAAACTAGAGTTTGATTACTGATTTAAGTCGTCGCTGAATGAGAAACTAATTGCTTCAAACTTTGAGGAAAAAATTAAGTTTTATGTCGGTGTATAAATGTCTGATTGAATGTCTACCACTCGCGTTATTGCTTGAAGAGGGTGACATATTGAACAATTATCAAAGTTTCCTGCGATATATTCGTACATTTATCATTGAATAATACAATCATTGAAATTGAGATTGGAAATTGAAATGAAATGTCTGTTCTCCTTCTTCAATTTAATGTGAAAATTGCAATTTTCAAAGCAATATTTTATGCGGAAATTTCCCGTAGTTTTAAACTAACCTAAAAAATAAATTAAATAAGTTTTCTGTTGAATCTTATCCAAAAAACTGATCTTGTGCATAAAATCAGAGGAAAGATAACAAATCAACCTCTTCTTGTTGTTCTTCATTTTTATACGTAATTTTCATCTAACGAGCTCTATCACAGTTTTGGCGCCAATTTTATAATTCAAACTTTACAATTCAGTTCGTCATCCTTTTAAATGTTAGTCTTGGAAAGACATGAATTACTTCATTGATTATGCACACGCATTGTAAAGGAATTATGTAAAATTACACGATGTGTTGTGTAATTTAGTTCCCAGAGCATCGCGCGTAATTTTACACGCCGAGTGAAGTAATTACACTCTTCGTGTAAAATAAGTATAAACGCAGCAGTTCTCGATCTTGCTTTATTATCGCAGTGCAAATAATAAATGAATTGACAGATTACATAGACGTGCAGTGAAATCACTTTAAAACAGTAAATAGACATTACTCGTTCGGGAAATAAGAATGAGTCCCTTATGAGAAAAATTACGGCTTTTCGCTCGTGTTTAACGAGAAGATCTTTTACTTTTTTTTATTGTACATTGACGAAAATAGACTATAACGATTACAGTCTGTTAAGAAATCCATTTATTATAAGTTTATTTTTATTTCAAGCGGATTAGTTTTGCAATGAGCGGAATCCGGTGGTAATAAGAATCCACTTAGTATAACCTCTTTTTTTCAACTTTTTTTTATCTTCTTTTGACTCAATAATCGCTAATGCTAATTTAATTATGCTATATGACTCAAATTTTCATAAAATTCTCTTTTTTTTAATTATCTTATTTTTATATTAACGCATGCTCGTTCGAATTTGATAATCTAAATAACCTTTTGTACTACAGTGTAAATTTTTTTAATTCTTTTTTTATTTCAAGTCATGTAATTATCGAAAATGGTTTTTCGTTCCAATTTCGTAAACATGTGTAATGGAAATTATTGCTCAGTCCACATTATTAATTTTTATTGCTAACATTAGGCTTACTCGAGACATATCACGTGGAGGTTGTAGGGTCGGACTTTATGTCACGCGCGCGCGCGCGCGTGACGTAAATCGTGACATAATGATTCAACTGTTTTAAATTTATGTCACGCTTAGGTTAACACAAAACGTGATTGTCCTGAGACATTTATCTCGTTTGTTTCATTTGTTCAGTTGTTATATTCGAATATACAATATTCGACTTTTGTTCCGAAATAATTGAGACACGGTAACTTTAAACGATAGTTAATTGATAGAACATTTTTTTTACAAATTAAAAAAATTTTAACAGGTACTTAAATTTCAATTTTATTGTTGATATTAAAGTTTATGTCACCTTTAAACATAGTCAGATTTAAGTATTATTAATATTTTAAATTATCAGAATTATTCCAATCAACCTTAATTTATATAAATAATAAATAATATATTTTTTGTATCAAATCAATCTATATTTTATATTTCATTAAAAAATTTAAATCAAAGTTCACGTAATTTAAATAATGTTTAAGAATAAAATATTTCAATTCCAGATACGCGCATTTCTAGAATACATTCGAATTTAACCAATACTTCCTACACTTTATATTTCAAAAACAATGTGCTTGGACATTTAATTTTTATTCTAATGTTAAAATATAATAACTAAAATTATTGATGTTACGTTTTAATACTAACTGAAATCCGACATGACTATCAATCGGCCAATGAAACGCCCAATCCGAAAACCAATCCCAATAAGATTAAACGCTTACACAACTAACTTCACAGTTCGATAACTTTCCTTGATTTAGTTCAGTTTATGTTAGTTTACACAATCTCCTCGGTATTATTACTTGATCAAATTTTTAAATCCTTCCTTCTGTCATGCACCTTGGCAGTTGCAGTACTTTCGTCTTTGTCCGTTCGTTATGACCTTTTTTATATCGCTTTTTAATGCGGTATTAAAATATAAAGGGTCTCGTAACATCAGGAAGGAACTGGGCTTGCTTCTATTTTCTTTACGCTTAAAACGTCATCTGAAAGAACGCCGACATAACGGTCATTTAAATTAATACCATTGTTTTATTCGCTCAGAACTTTTTTTCTTTCTATTTTTTAGGAACACATTCTCAGCCAGCCCGAGGCAATGCTCCGAGACATTTTCCGTTCCGCGCGCTGTATATACGTTTCCGTTGCACGATTTTTCTCACAACATTTAGTAAACAGTTATGAGTCCCTTTAAGACAGATGACGTACGTTCACACCGAGGTTAAAACTTACGACGATCTTAGAGTCTAACGGCAAAACTATCGTGATCGTGACTCTCTTCTTTGATAAAACGTTCAAAGGGAAATACTTTGCTTGTCTACTATTACGACGTCTGATGGATCTTTAATGTGCATTTTTAACTGGCCAAGGTTGATTCGTTTTTACTTGTTGACAGATAAAATCAAAAGTTCGTGTACCTGCAATGCCACGTTTTTTTCGTACCTCGTGTAGGAAAAACTTGTCAACTTGTGACGAATTCATTTTGTAGTTGATGTTCGTTTAGTTATAGTAGCTGACTTGTGAAAATATTAAATTTGTGCTATTTACTATGGTTTTTTTGTTTGTGATAATTAAATTTGAAGTGAATCTTTGCAATGCTTTTTTCATTTAAAATCTGGTCGAAAATTCAGTTAAACAGATTGCCCAACGTATCACGTTTCTTAACCCTTTCAGTCATACATTTCTCCCTTCGCTTGTTTCTGATAAAAATTTTTAATCATAAGTTTTCTGGGTTGTTTATTATGAGTTTATAGTCAGATTTATAAAATTTGAATGGCAGATCCAGTATGACGAACCAAATATTCAAAATTGTCTTGATTTTCTTCAAACTCACTATCAAGCGTATTTTAGGTCGTTAAATACAAATTAATAGTCAGATTTTTTTTAAATGTCTGACTACAAATTCGTATTCAGCGAACCAAAATACTCCCGTATACTAATTTTAATGAAATCCGTAACAATTTTAAAAATTTAGTCCACCTTATTAAAGCCGCGATTTTGAGTTTTAGAAATCTGAGTGCAAAAGACTTTGCGGTCTCAAAAACATCCAAGTACTAACGTTTATGAAAAATATGTAATTTTTTCAATAAGAAAAACAAGTAAACGTCAGTGGGTCCTTTTTCGTCCCCTCATGGCTGAAAGGGTTAATGAAAAAAAAAAAAAGTTTTATGTTGGTAGCTAACAGAACTACCAACATAAACTTATCTGTTCCGAGTAGAGTACGATATTTTTTGTTAAGAAAGAAAATAAAATATGGTTGGTATCGCGAGTCGAAGACGAGTGATACCTACATATTTTATTTTTGAGTTAAGAAAAACTAATTAATTGATTTAATTTAAAATTTAGTTAACAAATATGTACTCAGTGGAAAGTTAACAAATCAATTATTAATTTAATTATTCAAATTAAATTTTAGAACTGTACTAAATCTATTTTTACTAAACCTAGTAGACAATAATAGTCGACTAACTAAATTTAATTTAAATTAACCGAAATATTAACTGGTACTAAATCTGCTTTCAGCGAAAACATTGGTTATGTTTAATAAACATCACTAGTCTCTGTCGAAATTTAGTTAGTAAAGAAATTAGCAATTAGTATTTATTACTAGTAGTATGTACCTCAATTTTCCAAATCAAATATTTCGCATCTTCAGCTTTAAATACAATCAATCGAAAGATATCTTTAAGGTTAACGAATTATCTACCGAATTCTTATGCAACGTGTAAGTTCGCTTCGATTCGCACTGATTGCAGTATCGTATTATTCAATAAAAAGGCAAAAGTAAAGATCTAAACGAGAGAAATCTTAAAGGTGGACGCAAAACAATGGCGCATTAAAATTGAGAATGATATCGTACGTTAAAGATTTTAGGTATGTGCATGTAGTGCCGTGCACTCAAATGGCAAACTAAGAGAGAAAAGAACAAAGTGAGTATTCCATAACCAATGTCCGTAGCGTATATTATTGCAGATTACTGTATTGTATATTATTGTGTAATACTGTAAATTTTCATACTATTATGGCTAAAACATAACCATAATCTCGATTCAATAAAATAGTGAGGTTCGAATAGCTATTAACCCCAGAACGGTAGACTTATTTTGACTTTGTTTTACATTTACAAACATGACTTCATTTTTTTTCTTTTGTTTCTTTCTTTTCCGAACAAATGTATCCGAGTTTATTTCTAAAGAAAAAAAAGATTATAATTGATAAAAATCAAGAAATAAATAAAATATTTGGTATAAAAATTTCAAATAAATTATTATAATTAATTGATTATTAATTATTATCATTAATTGATTATAAAATATTATAATTAATTGATTTGCATATACAGTAAAACATAATTTTTTTAAATCAAATTTTTCGATTTTATCGCTTAATTAAATTATCCAGTATTTGATACAATGGACAAATTATCTTTGTATGCATCGCGTTTTAATAATCAATTTTCGAATAACTATATTTTCACGTTATCTTAATTGAAAATTCCCGCAGAAACGCAAGTCGAAAAATCAACATAAACATTCTGAGAGAAGGATAGCCTCTTATTTGTTTGTTTGCTTTACGTATTTGCACTTTCGTTATCCCTGTTCGAAAAATTTCTGACTACGCTGCAAATGTTTGACTGTCGAAATCAAATATTTGACGTGCCATCAACAATATAAAGATATGGAAAATCAAGTGTTAAGGCAGTGAAAGGGACAATCAATACGATTACATTTAACTGAAATTAAACTTCAATGTAACTCGATGTTTGTTATTACAAACATTTACTTTCGCAAATGACATTTCAGTTTCACTTCTATTCACTTTTTATTTCGGATAATCAATTTCTTGAAACACATTTTTTTCTAAATTCACTCAATTCATGGAAATGTATTGTAAATATTTCAAATTGATCCGATTTACATCAAATAATTAGATGTCAAATATGCCCAAAGTTATTTAAATTTTCCAAATTTATACTAATTGCTTAAAATTATACGAAGTTTGATATATAAGAACGTTGTTTATTTATTAAAATAAATTATTATATATGAATAAAATTATTTGAATTTGATTTATTCGTTCAGTTTATCCGAATCAATATATTCGAATATACGCATATTAAATAAATAAATATGAATAGTCTAAAATATTTCAAGCCTTCTTGATTTACCCGTAATTAATTTTTATCGAACAGCAGAATCAGTCCAAATTAATTCAAAATTTTAATTGATACGAAATCATTCATGTCGAAAATATTCCTACACTGGGAAAAAAGTTAACAGCATTCTGTAATTTCAACTGAATTTTCAGTAAAAATTGTCACTACTGAAGTTTTCAGTTGAAACGACTGAAAATCAAGGCTTTGTTTTAAATGAACATTCAGTAAATCCAACTGAATAAGGTCACAACTGAAATTTTCAGTAGTTTTAACTGAACAGATTTTTCTCAGTGTAACTTATTTTACACAAAAAAAATATTGTGCAAAAAAAGATTATAACTTTTTGATAACTTATATATAAAATATGGCAATACCACTTTAATATCTTCCAATGTGGTATAAGAAGTTTTCTTATATGATTAAAAATGTACTACATTATGTATGAAAATTTACCAATATGTATAGTAATATTTTATGTAATTTAGTCGATACCATCCGGCTCCAATAAATAATGATAACTTTTAATGCAACGCTTATTTACAACGTGTCTTCATTCGAAATCATTAAAATTAGTCTGATTGTTCACAACAATTCAAAATTCGTCCAATGCAGATAAAATTGTCCACTTTATCTTAATCGATTCAAATTCAAGTGAAACTTCCGTAATGGTCAAATTCGTCTTATACATTGAAATCACTGCAAATTGATCCAACATGTCGAAAATGGTTTGCGTCATCCAATTAAATTTAAAATGTTTCAAAATTTCTAATTACCTTTCCGTTTATACAAAATGGTTTGAATTATCAGAACCAACTTAAAAAAAGCATACGATTTTTATGATTTAATCGGAACATATAAAAAATGATCTGATTCACCCGCGACTAATTAAAATTCGTACACGAGATCCAAACTGAATGGTAATTTTCCGCATTTATCGTGATACTTCCTAAATTGCCGGAAACATTTTCCTTTCTAAGAAAGGCCGCGTCGTTACGTCGTGCGAAAGCAAGCGTTGCCGGATAATGGACCCGTCAGCGTTGCTTGGTATAAATCTTTAAATTTATTTGGAATGATAAGAATGCGCAACCAGGAAGTGTGATGTTTGAATTGCGGAAGTGAGATGTACATAATTAGATTTTGATTAAGGCTAAGAGCTTCGGTTGGGGATGGCTTAAAGAAAATTAGTCATCGTTCGAATAATCATCAAGCATACCGGGATTGCTGTCGGCGTTCGAGCTAAAGAGGACGCAGAGACCGGTCTCGTAGTTAACTGCCTGGCAAGAATCATTGGCCTGACAAGTTTCCAGGCAATCCGTGAGCATCAGGCTGCCTGGTATGGATTCGAGCATGTTCGTTGGCGCGGTAAACACGTATCCGGTGACCAGCTCGAAACCGACCATTTCCGGGTCGCACTCATCTGCGCCGGCCGAGGGCCCGGTGTAGTCCGGCCCCGACACGCCCAATAGCTCGGACAATGCCCCGGCTAATAGGTTCGCCTCAAGGACGAACGCAAGGATGAACATCCTCCGATAAAAAAGGTCCGATGTCGCGCGCCAAATTCTGCGCAATTTCGTCATCGCTCCTTAACCACGCTCACTGTTTATTATCTGAAACAAAACAATGCCACACGATTAAGCACGCCTTCTTATACCGTCGAATTATTTTACGTTCTTATTCTTTGTGCTTTTGCACTTAGGCTATCATATTTTACGGTCATTGAACACTTAGTTATCAACGAGTCATTCTAAATGGGTGAAACTTTCATTTTGGGGAATCATCAATGGTCTTCAAAGGGCTAGCAATCGATGGCTGGAAGAAGAACCCCCATTTCTGAACTGACAATAAGAAAATCCCATTTCCCTGTTGGTAAGGAAAATTTTCACTTCTTACATTGGCAATGAAAAACACCCGTTCTTAAATTAAAAGTGAAGAAGGAAGTGGGGTTTTTCATTGTAGATTTAGAAATGGAGATTTTTGTTCGCGAGTTAGAGAGTAGGGGTTCTTTTTCCCAGCATTCAAAACCTTGATTAATGAAAAATTTTAGCAGGACCCTCATTACAAGAAAAAGTCTCTTAAAAACGATTCAAACAAGGAGTTCAACTTAATAGTATATAATGCATCAAGGACCGAATGTTGACGATTTCATACAAGGTCGAATTTTTCTCTCGAGGCAAAGCAGATTGCTAAAAATTGTCAACTTTCTGTCTATGGTAAATACTATACTTTTTATAACAAGTGCAAACGAAATGTTGCTTTTAGACAGGGTTGCCAGATTTGTGGGAAAAACTACTAAAAGTGACAACTCTTTCAATTGTCAGTTCTGAGGGGTTTCCCACGAAACTGGCAAAACTGCTTTTAAGTCTGGAAGGCCGACGTAGGTTAGGTATATCTGTCATAGTGGTGGCGCTTAAAACTAGAGGACGATTATTTTCATTTTTCGTTTTAATTTTTGTTCTAGGACATAAATAAATAACTTTCCGTCTGGTTTACAGACCTAAAAAGCAAGGTTTTTTTCACGTATTGTAAAAAAGTAATTTTTCAGAGATCTTTTTTCTTAATTTGATTTATGCATGAAGGAAATCCATAAAGTTTGAAGAAAGGCATTCGGATAAGGTGAAAATATGATGACTCAATTATGCCCACGCATGAGTATAACTGATGGTATTTTTAAATAGTCTTAATCAAATACGATCCTATCCGATCCTCTATGGAAATGATCATATTTTTGATCAGATTCATGCAGGATCATCAGGAACATATTTTTGTTGATTCAAATACTTTTATACATGATAAAAGAAGAGTTGAAAGATAAACATTACACAGAATTATAGCAACTAAACAATTGTTGGTGCAAATAAATACCGTGTTAGCTGTACTAAACCAATCCGTGCACATTTCAATTTCAAAGTTCATATTTAGGTTAGTAATGTAACATACCACGGATGCCATTAAATATATATTTCAAACAATGTTATGTTAATTTTGAAGCAATTTAACTTGTACCAATAACATCATACTCTTGCCTGAACAAACAACATTCAGCAACAATTTATCTACTCTCCATCCATCTAACCTATTTATCCAATGGACTATCTAGATACATATCTTACTATTTATATATCAAATACTACTTTTGGTCTATTCATAAAAATTTTTACTTCAAATAGCAATAAATTTTTCTGTGCCAGGCTTCTGTCCGATTGACTGTGAGAAAGCTAATTCTTTGCCACCCAGTGACGAGCGGCTAAAACATTGATTACATGCTACAAACATAAGTGTCTCATTTTAAGACATTTTTTATGTTTGAGAAACCAAAAGTGTCTGAATGCGTCACAATTAAGATTCTTTTAATGTATTAATCAATAAAAATATCTCAGAAAAAAAAACACTAATTTTTAGAGTAGCAAAAAAAAGTTAAATTATTACAAGAAAAATAACATTTTTTTATTGTTTATTACTAATATGTCAATATTACTAAGCAAACATCTATTAACACTGTAATTTGAAAATATCATTAATATGTTGTCAATATTTGAGAAACTATGCATGAACTATCAATTATTCTAAAGTTATTTTGCAGCATGCTGATTATTCGAAATATATTTCCAATTCAGTCTAAACATTAGTTGCACACCAAATTGCACAAACATATGCTTTCGCACGCATCAAATATATATAATCGTGTACGATTTAACCGCTTACGGGCTGTTGCACGAAAGACAGAAACTTTACACGCTTGTTACTTTCAAGTTAAGTTATTATTACGCGAAAAAAAGGATGAAAACACATTATATCAAATAATAATCAATTTTCGAGACGAAGTTGAAATGTGTACTGAATAACCGTCGAAGAAAACAAATGAAAATTAACGAAACGAAACAACAATGGTCCAAATTTTTAACGATAATAAGGTTACGTGAAAGAAAACTGATAACGTTATCGTGAGACCGCTTTTTTATTCCGCGCGATAATTTAAATAATGTTTTCATTACATTTTATAATTTAAAAGATATTTTATTGTGATATATGTATATATATGTAACATATACTTGGAAAGTTACTAATATAATAATATCAGTAACTTGGAAATTATAAGACGCAAGTGCGGCGAATTTAAATTAGTTTAGTTTAGTTTTAAACAAAGTTTTCATTACATCTTATAATTTTAAAGATATTTTAATGTGATATACATGTGTAACATATACTTGGAAAGATGCTGATATAATGATATTAGTAACTTGAAAAGTATAACATGCAAGTGCAGCGAATTAAGTTTGCAATTTCTATGCAAACTAGCATGAATAGAGAATGGGAAAGAAAAACAAACGCGGAACATCGGAATAATGTCGAAAAATAACAATGATCGTATCATGACATACAATTAAGGGAGATTGCAGCGTGAAAAGGAGGAGGAAAAACACGAGCGATGATAAAGATTAAGCTGTCAGACAATTTTTACCGATCGTAAACAGATTGATATTAAATTTAATATAAATACAAAGTGAAATGTATTACAGATTTTCGAACACTAGATTCATTTAGTTACCGTTGCCTTTATTCGTGTCAGTCGCGTACTTCCGCTCGTTTCAGTAACGGTTGTTTCGACTTATGTTATTAAAAGCACGGTAATAAGTTTTAAATCGTGATATAACATTTCCCTCGCGTAGTAAATGATTGTTGTGAATATTCGATAAACAATGCATTATTTGAGCCAACTCTCAAATCGTGAGCATACGTGTCATGTACAAACTATTGACGTACGAATTCTACGACGGCATACATTTTATTTCAATGAGATAACGTTCTTATTTGTATATGAAACTAATAAAATTGATAAATTTCAATTTTCAATTATTTGATTTCAGTCAATAATGATTAACAATATAATAATGATTTAATTTATTTTATTTTAGATAAAAATTTTTTGTTACTAAGTTTCAAGTGTATATTTATTTATCTTTACTGAAAAGTATATCTAAATCAAGTAAAACTAAAAAATATTATATTTTAATATAATATATATTATATTTTAAAATAATAAATTCAAATTTTCAAAATTATAATATTTAAAAATTTTAAATATCAGAAGGGGGTGTTTAAGAAAAACCAAAACTTAAGTAAACTTAGCCTTAGACTAAAAAATATAATTCTGAAAATCTTCGGCAAAAATGTATGTAGTTAATTTTAGTAATTTTAATAATTAGATTTTAGTACTGTTAAAATAACATCAAAGTTTCGTTAACTAGTTAACTATGTATAAATATTAAAATCACTTTTAGGATTGAATTAGTTAACATATTTTCTCATAAAATTAATTTTCAATTACTTTCTGAAGTAACAATACAAGTTAATTACATTGGAATAATAAGTTAGCAATTTTTTCAAATTTATTTATACTAAGTTAATAAAAAGATACATTACTCATATGTTTTTATGCGTATTTAATGAAAATCTTATTGACTACCATACTTTGCAGTCCGATATCAAATAAGTGAAACCAATTCTAAGTCAATTCTAAATCAATCACGTTAGTCATAAAATGGTCAGCAATTCATTCGTAAATTCACGCTTGAACGGTCACATTAAAGTCTCGTTTAAGCATTTAATGTCATAATATTGTGGAACATCATGTCGTTCTCCAATTTGAATAATATCTGTGTTTTTTTTCAATATGTAAAAAAAATTTTGTAACCGTGGAATCAAAAGTTTTAAAATATAGTAAAAATGTTTTTTTTTTAATTCAAAAATAAAACTCGCCTTTGGCTCGTTTTTTTCGATTTTATTTTTTTCGATAGAAAAAATACACTGCAACACTACAAGTTTAAATACATGCAATTTTTGCCATATAGAACACGTTTACTCCAATTAGGGGAAAAATTCGAATACATTTTAATCAGTGTATGGTATTCGATTGGAGAAAAATACCTTTTATGTTGGTAGCCTTTCGGGTTCATGGTACCGCCTATATTTTCATTTTCTTGGCGATACCAACCATATTACATTTCTTCAATAAGAAAAAATATCGTACTCAGGAAAACTCAGGAAAACTTTAATGTTGATCACCCTTCGAGCTACCAACGAAAAAATTTATTTTATTCTAGATGATTAATATACTAGTTTCAAAATGTAATAAACTAAATATAATGTTTAAACAAATTATTTTTAGTTGTCAAATTTTACTTTGACAAAGCACATTAACGAATCAAATTAAAATCATTCGTTTATAATTTACATAATATCCATAAATAAATAATCTGAATTTTCAACACTAAAAACTTTTCTATGTATTTAAAATTAAAATTATTTAAAATAAAATACGTAATATTTTCCATATCACTTAACACGAAACCTAACCTAAACCTTTTAAAACGCTCGAAAGTGTTTTCGAATCGCTGACAAATGTATCTTATTTTAAAATACTTGTATTCCAGTGAACTTAAGATATTTTGATTTACCGATAAGCAGTAGAATATCTGACATTAAATCTGAAATGAGGACATTTCACGACTTATAGATAAATTAAGGTACATGCAAAAAACTTTAGTAAAAATTGCGTATTTTATTACATTTATATGAAAGTTCGTGATAAAAAAAGTTATAGGACGATCATTTAACGTTAATTAAGATATCTTCATTAAATGGTGAATAAAATGCGGTAAAAAGTTTGAAATTAATTAACACGATACGTCAAAGTGATTTGTAAACATGTGATGGATTTCCGTTTGAAACCAAATTCTTATTCGCGTTAACCTTTCGACCTCCGCTGTGTCCCCAATCGGGGTTGGATGAGATCTTGAAGTCTTCACGCAAAATGCAAATTACATTTACACACAACATTGAAAAAAAGTGTCATGTTCTTGATGAAAACGTTTCTAGCGAAAAAGAGTTGATCATTTTAGAATTATTGAACGAAATACTGAAATAATAATTTTAATTGAATTTTGTCATAAATTTGTTGCAATAAAAATAAGTAAATAATGAATTAATAAAATTACTGAAATAACAATTTGAATTGAATTTTGTCATAAATTTGTTGTAATAAATATTGATAGAAAATAATATAATTATAAAATCTGTGAATTGAAAAAATATATTATTAATAGTTGTATTACTATTTTTGTGTTTATTTCTGACATAAATATATTTTTCAATTAAAATTCAAAATTTAAAATTGAATTAAAAATAAAAATATTTTCAACTGTATAAATAATTATATTAATTTCAAAAACGTTACTTTTTTTATTGAATATATTTCTAAAATGATATTTTTATTACATTAAATAAAAAATTAAAATTTCAATTAAAAAAGTTTGTAACTTTAATAATAATTGCGAAAATTGCGAAAAAAGTTATTTTTCTCGATTGAAATTGTATGCAATTTTTGTAAACCAACTTTAAACTTTGGATATTGGGTCAAAACGCAACGGCTGTATTTAATCTCTCGATTTTTACAAATTTAAGAGATAAGCGATGTTACTAAAATGGAACGAAAAAAGATGAAAAACGAGGTAGATAAACGTCACTTTCGACTTGCTTTTAACGTCCGAAAATACGACAAATTTCCCAGTTTCCCGACATGAGAATTTACATTTTCGCCTCGTATCGAGGAATGTAAGTAATCCTGTAGAAATTATAATCGGGCTATGACCCTGCTTTGGCATCGATATGTTGAGATCGGGCACTGAATAGATATCCCGCTCGGGCGTCGTATATAAATGTAATGCCGGGTATACATGTGGCCCCAATCGAGAAATATTCAGTTAAAACCCAACGTGACAAGGCGGAAGTCGGCTGGACGTATTAAGGAGGTTGCCCTGTTACACGAAAGAAATATCAATGTGTTCAAACCACCGACGTTTTCAGACTATTTATTCAACAACAATAATTTACAATTTTCGAAAAGTCAATGTTTACGTTTTGCGATAACATTGTTTATTGCTTTTTTATACAATTTTTAATTAATAATTAGTTATTTATTTGTAATCGATTATATTAATCTACAAATATCTTTTTGATAAAATATTTAGATTTTGTAATATTTTTTTATCCAAAATCATATGTAATTTATAATAGTTTCATATTCTATAGTTTGTATTGAAAAACATTATCTTGATATTCTTTAAATATATCAATATCAATATAATTAAATATATTAATAATAAATATATAAATATATCAATTTAGTTATCAGAATTACA
>JABFOV010002152.1:0-21108 GCA_022817685.1 Aradophagus sp. ZL-2020 | reverse complement strand
GTGCTACGTGTACTTATAATAAAATACATTCTATTTATTTGAGAATTAAAAATTAAATGTATTCATATTTTAATGATTCAAAATCATATTCTTTTCACTGCAGGCATATGGGAGTTTTTTTGGCATTTATTATTATTACTATATTTAAAACTTTTAAGAACAATAAAATAAACTTTTAACTATTTTTATCCTTTACAAATTGTTTTTACTGGCTTAAGTTAAAACAGAAAAGCTTCCATATTTTCTTAACTTAAAGACGTTATTTTAATTATGAACATTAATAAACAATTTTTCGGTGCTTTGCGTATTTTAGCAAGACTTGCATAGAAAAGAATATGATCATTACAGTTAAAACATGTTATTAAATATTACACGCAAATCCATTTTATATATTTTTATTTGAACAAATCAAAGTTTTAATAAAATTTAAAACTGTAAAACTTGTTGCATTTATTCAGGTAGTGATTTATTGAGAAACCATTTAAATATACTCAATAAATAACGCCGTCAGTGCGTGGTAGAAATGTATATTTGCGACTGGATTTCAAAACTTGTATGCTATTCAAACAGTGCATTCACAATGTCTTTTCGATGAGGTGTACATAAAATTGTGGCTCTTCTTCCCGATTCAGAGGTTTAAAATCCCCGAATATCAGGTGTTTCGCGTCTTCACCAAACTCTTGTTCCAACAACTTTGAAAAACTGTCCAACATTTGTGGATAGTAAGATAATCTGAAAGTTCCATCTGAGTCGTTGAATTTGTTTTTATCTAAACTTAAGGCATAGTCGAGAATGACCATAATAGGTTTTCCTTCCGTAAGCATCACTGTCGTAGTAATTGATTTGATGCAATTGCTCTGAAATGAAATTAAATGCAATAATGAATAATTGTTACAAATAACCTTTGACAGAATGGTCGAAAATTAAATTTATTATTATTTTTTTTGAACATTGAAAATATAAAGTATATTTACTAAACTAATATTACTTCAATTTAGTTGTGTAATATTAAATGAATAATATTATAATGAATTAAATATATATTTATTAATGACCTATGTTAGAATTATTAACACAATATTGTTATTAATTTCATTCAACTTTTATTAATTCGTGATACCTACATTATAATAGATACCCTTGGATGATGTTTTCCCGCTCGTTAAAATGTTGTCATAATTTCTATGGTCAATTAACAAGCAACCACCAGGTTTCAAGCAACGTTTAAAGTTTGATATGGCTAATCTACAACAACACGATTTTCATGAAAACTTTTGAAATTATCACTTATTATAATCTCTAGTATATTCCTGATATTTTTTATGAAACAATAAAAAATGATTAATTTGTATGTAATCATCATGTAATGTAATCACCAATGAAATTTTTTTATTTTACCTCTGTTCTCTTTGGTCGCCGTAAGAGTCCAACAAATGTGCAAAACTATTTCCTAAACATATTACCGCATCGAAGCCATCGCCAATTATATCTTTAATATCGTCAGTCAGCGTTAGCCAGTTAGCTTCCTCGATTACTAGAATGGAAATATTTGAATTAGTATTCATTTTTTAACTTATTGATTTTTTTACCAACCTCATAGAATTATCAATATAATATCTTTTTCACATTCAAACATTACATCACAAACAATAAAAACTGATATTTCTTATATTATTTATGTAATAAATTAATTGACTTGTTTCATGCAGACAATAATTTGTCTGCATTATAATTAAATATTTTATCAATCGTTTAACAAAAAAAATGTATGTTTGAATACAAATCGTTTATCTTCTTTCTGTTCGTTACATTTATTCATTGATTCTCGATTGCAAAATATTGACAAAATAACCACGTGGAGAAAACATAAAGATAAACCAGGAAGAAATATCAGTGCTTACTGTTGACCTCACGTATAAGTAAAATCTGCTTATATCAATGTGACGCAAACCATTTTTTATGTTTCTTTCTTTCGTTTTATAACGTCAGATAATCGTGACAAACACAAATGTTTCTACACGTAGACAAGTCCCTGACAGCACAAAAAATTCTTAGAATATTGTAATTATAATCTGAGAACATTTTGCAAGTGTTTGGCGACACAAAAGGAAAATGTCACAACAACTAATGCAACGAAACATGCATTCACTTTTTAGATACGTTGCTAAAAAAACGAATTGAAAATCCATAGCAATTTAGGAAAACCTTTTAACAGCTGTCTATGAAAATAATTTCAATGATTTCAAGTCGATGAAATTTCAAACTTGTCTTGAAAATTGCAAAATTTTTTTACAGTGTATGTAGATCTTCAAATCCACAAAGTCATCTTAATATCTTTCCCGACTATTTTCTTTCCATTAAAATTTGTCGGCTTTTCTATTACAACTTACTCCACTGATCGAAAGCCGGCTCTTTTCTCCTCTCCCATCGAGACTTCAGTGCATATTTGAGCATCTTGTCTGACGCGTCCACGCTGACAACTTCGAAATTCTCTTCGAGTAACATAATGGAATCTATGCCTGTCCCACAGGCCACGTCCAGGATGCGCTTGCAACCACGTTTCCGCAGTAAATTAATGAGGAACTCCTTGTAATTTTGCTTCCGCTGCTTTTTATCGCCAACATAAACTTCCCAAACTTTTGCAGCCTTGCCATCCGCGTACTGGTCCCGCACTCCCTCTGCTGCGGTACCCAATGATCTTGTATACACTACTGTATCCATACTTGATACTTGCCTACAAATAAAAATCGATTTTAGTATCAGTTATTGATTTTATAGTAAGGTTCCAATGATTCATATCAAATGATTTAAATTATTGATTTTGATTACTTGGATCAACTGATTGAAATCATTAATTTTAATCATTTATCATACAATAATCATATTATGATATAAAAAACCAATGATTAAAATAAAAAAATCGTTTTGTTTTTTCCATTTTTTTCTGTAATTAAAGTACAAATCGTACTACAGAACTTTTTCCAATATATTTATTGGAAGTGACCTCTAATAAAGTCACTGAATGACCTCTAGGTCACTTTCCTCAATTTGTAGGAAAATTAGGTGCATCTTTTTTTTGTGTACATTTAATTTTAAAGTAATTTTCTTTATAATGTTTAAAATACCATTCGCTAAGCTATTAATAGTTTATTTGAAAAAAAAAAAAATAATAATAATAAAAAAATATACTGCATTGAATGAAGCTGTTGTTATTCAAAACTGTTCTTATCCGATAACGATTGTTATCAGACTACTTCTCTGGCTTAAAACAAACAAAGTGACACGTCCGGGATTGGTACCTTGCCTTTATTTCATTTATCTTTCTATCCATTATCATTTGAAATTCGTTTGCTTCAATATGTTAATTTCATTTGACATTTCCTTTTTTTTTTCAAAATTAATTGTTTAAAAATAACGTACTTACGAATTGAAATAGATATTAGGAATGTTAAATCCGAATGATGATTTTTAGTCACTTAAATCATACGTCTTGCTTTAATAATGTAAATGTTTCAAATTTGCCGTTTGCTTATCAATTAATGGGTATGTTATAATTTAATTCCGATTGCAAGTCACGCTTATATAATTACAAATTATTTCTATCTTATTATTGTTATTGAAGTTTTAAATCAGTGTTATTTTAATTGTAACTTTTAACTTACCTTGCTGACAATTCGTTTATAATTCCAAGTGAACGATTGAGTGAATTATGTTAATAAAAAGGAAACTGTTTTGTTCAAAAAGATTGATCCGAGAATGATGAAAAAAGGCTGGACGAACTAAAATCTGGATCAGTCCAATCACTTGGACGGTTCGATCTTCACTGATGTTTCTGAAATCTACTGGTACAGAAATTTAGTTTTAAGTGGGTACAACGTTGCAATAAAAATCATGGAAAACTGATGCAATCAATGGATGAAATGACTGAAAATTACCGAATGATAAAACAACGAAAATATTTTAGCAAAGATTAACATTTGTTTTATTTTTTTAATTACTATCTTATCCTCAAAGATTTCTTACGTTTCAGCGAAAATAGAAATAATATTAATATTTATTATATAAATTTATAAACGATACATTACATAAGTGTTTCAAATAGTATTACGATTACTGGAATACTATTTAGAAATAAGTCGTGTATTTAATGCAGTGTCACGATGATGGTACGATATTACTAAATGAATTTTTTTTTTTTGTTTAAAACAAGTAAATTTTGATTTTGATTGCATCAGATTCTGTTGTGTGATTTCATTGATAATGTGAAAAATAATAATAATAAAAAAAAATCACAACTGAATTTTTAATTGAGTTTAATGTTACTTTACTAAAATATTGTACACCCATCACTCAAAAAAGTTTTACGAAAACATTTGAAGCAAAGAGAAATACTCTTCAAAAAAGGTTTTTCTTTACTCAAAAAAATTTGTTTAAGAAAACTTGTATGTTATAATATACACACATTATACCGTCGCCCTGAATAAAAAATGTGCCATTTCGACGAAACCTTCTTTTTCCCCTCAACAACGTGGCGTTTGTATTGGTGCAGTGAAAGCCACGCGTGTGTATTTTGATTTCCACGTCAATATTTTGATTTCCACAGCAAGAAATCTGAACGTAATGTCGGCAACAGCGATTACCTGTACTCAGGGGTTCATTAAACCGAGTCGAACGTAATAAAAATAATAATAATAATAATAATAATAATAATAATGATAATAATAATAAATGTTTGGATTGATCCGCTATGTGATTACATGTCAACCACTTCCTTATTGAACATTTTTTGTCTTTTTTCCGCGCTTTTTTAAAAAACTTTATATAATTTAAAAAGTAATGAAAAAATATAATATAAAAAAATTCAATGTATAGTCATTACAGAATCACTGTACAAAGGCATAATTAAAATATATAAATAAATGTATAAAACATGAGAAAAATTCATAGATTTTATTGTATCAATTTTAACAAAAAGCAATGAAATCAAAAACAATTGGAATAATTATATTGAAATATTCTTTTATTCGTCATTTGAAAAAACCCGCGAAATAAGGCATACCACTGTTCCGCATTGTTTCATGCGCCATGTTTCTTTTCCCACCGTTTCATCTGTTTTGTTCTGTGTCGGTGAAAGTTGTCGGTAGTTAAATGTGTCTTTGCATTTTCCATCAATAATCATCGATTATAATGGCAAAATTTGATTTAACACCGAAAATCGGTCAGTTTCTTGATCGACATCTTGTATTCCCACTTTTGGAATTCTTATCAGCTAAAGAAGTACGTATCACTTAATGTCACGTTACACACGTGGACTTGGTTAGATTCCAGTGTTGAGAATGGCGTCAAGATATGTTTTAACTTTTATCAAAAAAAATTTTTTTTTATTTATAATTTATTATATCGTTTTTTAGATTTATGATGAGAAAGACTTGCTCCAAGCAAAATTGGATATTCTGAATAAAACTTATATGATCGATTATGCCATTGATATCAGACAGCAGTTACACCCGGACCAAAATGTTGATGTATGTATATATTTTAACACTTTTTTGATAGAAACATATAATAATAACTCATTTCTATTTATACATATATATAATACATTGTTTTCATTAATGATGATTTATTAAATCGATTGATTTAAAATTAATTTTTTTAGGAATTACGCTCTAGGCGTGACAAAGTTATTGAAGAACTGAAAGTTCTTCAGGAAAATGTTTCAGTCATTCTTGATTTGATCAATAACGATGACGTAATGAAGAAAATGACCAACATGCGTGATTCTAAGACGCTAAATAATTATCTTACTCAAGAATCAAATGTGAGCAAACAATTTTATATGAAATCATAATCCAGTGTATATATTACATTATTTTTTCTTGTCTTACATAATTAAAACAACTTTAATATTTTAATAATCAATTTCCAGTTTAAAGTTGAAATGATGGATGATTTTGTGAAGCTCGCCAAATACCGTTATGAGTGCGGTAATTACTCTGTTACTGCTTCATATTCATATTTATATATGCTTGTAATGCCTCCAACAGACAAGGTACATCTTTTTATAAGTATTTATTTTTAAAAAAACATCTGTAATTCAATATAACTGTAATTTAATTAAAATTCTAATTACCATCATTATTTTACACTCTATATTTATATCTATGTTTAATTATTGAAAGTGTGATATATGAAATGATTGTTTAAACATTGTATAACATAAAACATTTATATTACAGAATTATTTAAAAGTTTTATGGGGTAAATTGGCCTCTGAAATTCTTACCCAAGATTGGGAAACAGCTTTGGACGATGTTAACAAATTGAGAGAGTACATTGATAGTAATGCTATCGGTGATTCCCTTCAAATCCTTCAACAACGTACATGGCTGATTCACTGGAGTTTATTTGTTTTCTTCAATCACGTTAAAGGAAGGGATCTCATCATTGAAATGTTCCTTTATAGACCTCAGTATGTATTACTCATTAATATAATTTTGTTGTGACTTCTAGATATTAGAATATTTATAAATTATATATCATTTTTATTTCAGTTACTTGAATGCCATTCAAACAACTTGTCCACATATTTTGCGTTACTTAACAGCTGCAGTTATTGTAAACAGATCAAGAAGAGCAGCACTAAAAGATCTTGTTAAAGTTATTCAGCAGGTGACGTATAATTATTATAATCAATTAAAAAATTCTAAAAATGTATTGTAAATAATGTAAATAATATATGTTTATCATATTTACAGGAATCGTACACATACAGAGACCCAATAACTGAATTCATTGAACACCTTTATATTAACTTTGACTTTGATGGAGCTCGTCAAAAGTTACAAGAATGCCAAACTGTCGTTTTTAATGATTTCTTCCTTATCGCACTGTTAAACGAGTTTGTTGAGAATGCTCGGCTTATGATTTTCGAGACATTCTGTAGAATTCATCAATGCATCAGCATTGGGTAATTTTTCATATCATGTAATTCTTATGAAGACTGCAAAGCAAAATCATTTATTTGCTTTGTCATTCAAGTCTATTATATCTTCTGTTATGTTATCGTTTTATTGTTTTTTTTTTTTTACATTACAGAATGCTTGCGGAGAAGCTGAACATGAAACCAGATATGGCAGAATGTTGGATTGTAAATTTGATTCGAACTGCGCGATTAGATGCAAAAATTGACAGTAAATTGGGGCACGTTGTAATGGGTGGACAGCCTGCATCTCCGTATCAACAACTTGTTGAGAAAATTGAAACTCTTAGTGTTCGCAGCGAGGCACTAGAAAATTTGATTGAGAGAAAATTGAAGACGAAAAATCAAGATTCATTCAGTATTATGTGGTCCTGATAATTAATGAAATCTTTTGATTTGATTCACACTTTTTTTTAATACACCTCAATTGTCCTACAATTGTTATTTATGACACACTTGTGTATTGTACATTATTTTGCTGTTTTTAACTTTGGAATGGTTTAACTTTCAAAAGTTGTTTTGACAAGAAGACAAGCGTTTTTTTTTACATTTAAGATTCACCACAGCCTCCTATGTTACCTTATTATATTGAAATGTAACGTGCACTTAATTTGATTGCACATTAATGGTAAATTCGCGTATTAGAAAAGATAGCAAAGGAGAGATGTACATAAAAAATTGCATGTACCATTCCAGAATTAAAATTAATACATCTTGCAATAAATATATAATCATACATCATTAATGTTCATGTATAGTTAATGTACAATTTTTGTAATGACACATGTGTATCATTACAAAATATAATGTGTCATTGTAATACAGTGAAACCGTAGGTAATTTAATAAAAAAAGAAAAGATAAACATAAAAAAGTATAAATTTTAAATATTTCCAGAAGATAAAAAGTAGTCGAAGAATTTTAATCTACGCACAAAAATATTCTGTCAAAGTGACGAAAATCTCTTTTACATACTAATACAAAATAAATAATTGTGAACAAAATATGTTTGACAAAGAATATATACTTATATCAACTGAAAATAAAATTTGTATGAAAAAAAAAATCTTAATTCATTTGCAATACACATAAAAAGTACCGAACGACTTAAGTTCTATTTTTAAGATAGCTTGACAATTTAAAAAGAATTTTATTTAATTTCATTTATGTATTTTTTTAAACAATTTAAAAACAATTTGAGATTCCAAGATTAATTGGAGCAGAAAAGATGACACATTAAATGTTACATTTTATTAAATAATAATTCAACATTTGTCTTTTACATTTGTTGCTCAATTATTGAAAAACAAAACTCAGTCATGGAAAAAACAAACTTTTTTATAATGATAATATATTTAAGTTATAAATATTTCTCATATCATTCATCATGAATAATGACATTGAATGGAATCAGTGATTACCACAGATTCCATTTCAAAAATTTGAACAAGCGCGAAAGCCGGCCGGCCATGTTGCGCGACTGCAGCGCCACCGGTGACTTTCGGTATGTTGGTTGACTTGATCGCAGCCACAGGAACTAACGAGTGCGCAGGGAAGGGTCGTTCGTTAGCTTCACACCATTTTTCTGTCGTTAAACGGATCAAGCTTTTTGAGACTCGGATCGGTCACAAAAAGCGGGATTCGCTTTTCGCATAGGAATTGGCTGCCGCCGGTCTGCTGATACTCCTATCGATTGTCAACACGCCGACTCGACGATAATACGTAAGTACACTCGCGTCGTTCCTCTCCTCCAACCCATTTCCCATCCGATTCCTCGTCTCCCTTCTCGTCCCGAAAACCCGCCTTCGTTCGTCGACCACGTTGTCCTCGACGCCGACTTTCAAAGCGTCGTCCCCGTTGCGACGCCACGCTCTCCGATGTCGTTTTCCGTCCCGTCCACGCTAGCGCGCGCGCGCACCCACACACATTCGCACACACACACGCATGAGAGCTCGCAATTCCAGCCAGCAAGTTCATCATTCGGGCAATCAATGTATTTTATCAAGGAAAATGGCTGTCTGACAAGTCCGCGACGACGTCTCGCCTTTGTCTCGTTACTCCGATTTGGCAAGCCGCCGCTCGGCATCTCCGCTCCTTCGGCTCACACATGTCGCTACCCATACTGAAACAATGATATACAGTGATACTAGACGGCAGCGTTACAAAAATCAATTCGCGACACAATTGTTGTTTTCATTTCCACCAGGCATTGTGGGCCAAACCTCTTTTGATGGGACACAGCCAATCTCTGGCACTTTCCTCCTTTTGCCTCGGAAATCAATTCGTTTCATTCCTTCTCTACTTTGGCAATTGTTATTTCAATTTGTTCTTACTTCATCCTGCTTTGCTTCGCGAAACATGTCATTCGTTATTCGAAACATATCTTTTGGAACTTGGAACATTCAGTTGTTAATTTTGTTGCATTCCTTTACTGATAATCCTTGGTTTGCAGGTCATATTTGACAGTGATTTTCAGAAATTTCAAATGTGGAGTTTCCGACGTTTAATGAATGAAAAATGAAATGAAAAATATAATAAAATTTGTATTGATCGATGAATGAACGTGCAAACTTTATTGAGCAGAATCAATAAAAAATGTCATTCTTTGTTTGTGTAGAGAAATCACCTTTGATCTCATTTTCGTTTACTGATAAACGTTGGAAAGTTCAAGTTCAAAATTGTAAGTGGCTAGGTTAATGTTGCAGCATTGCGATGGAGGAAATGAGACTTCCACAACCTGTGCCAGGAAATATGATTCACATTAACAACGTGCACCGCCGCGGTGCCAGGCAGCGGGTCAACATGCACGCCATTATTTCCGAAACCCTTCCCCTTGACGAGGCCGCTCGATTGGAAATGAAGGCGCTACCTACCAAAACGCCCGTGTCGATACTTCAGGAGTTGCTGTCCCGCCGCGGCACGACACCCAAGTACGAGCTCGTGCAGGTCGAGGGAGTTGTTCACGAACCAACGTTTCGCTACCGCGTTACAGTTACTGACGTCGTCGGTAAGTGTATAAGCTGCAGCGCAGAATCTCCAGGAAGGTCGCGACATTGCACCTAAAATTATTTTAGATTGTATCTGTAAATTTAAGTATTGAATACTGGTTAAAGTTTAGTTCAAGGTTTTAGTTCTTTTATAAATAAAAAATGCAATGTAATATACAGTTATAAAAAGATACAAGAGAATAAGAAAGAAAAAGTAATGAAAAGTAAACGCGATGAGTTTTACCACTGCCCCCTTGCAATTCTTGTATTAGGATGACTCTATTCAAGTAGAACCAATGGTTTCAGCAATGGGCACCGGCAGGTCCAAGAAGGATGCCAAACACGCTGCTGCCAAAGCAGTTCTCGATAAATTAATTGGAGTAAACACAGAAACAAACGATGCTCCAATTCCAAACAGTATTTCAGAGTAAGATTCCTAGATTTGGATTTTTAGAAAAGATTCATTTCGTTTAGCTTGTAAGAGATGATCGTTCGGTATACAATTTCAGAGCACCGAACGTCATCATGTTGACAATAGTGACATTACCGTTGACAATGGTGATATTTAAAGTTCCACAAATATTTCTAAAAAATATTTTACATTTCCTAATAAAAACATAAAAAACATTCTTAGAAAAATGCAAATAAATACATGTATGTAAAAGACTTCAAGGAAGTTGAGTTGTAACGTTTCAATTGTAACGTTCGTCTAAAAAGAAGATTTAATCAAATTGAAAATTTGCTAACTTCAATTTTTTTTTTTTTTTTTGCAATAAATTATAATAAATTAAAATAGAAATTTAAATGATTCTTTAGTACCAAGTCAAATTGACTTTCAACAATTTCAAAATAATATTTGCTTACAAGTTTTTCCATTGTTAAGTAACTTGTAAAAAATTGTTTATTCTTATTATTATTATAATTTTTTTAATGGTAAAGTCTTTGTTACTTGATGTGCAAGTATTTGAATTTAGATGTTTATCCACAAATATACTTGTATCTCCTATAACACAACTTCTAAAATTAATTGACTTGAATAATTAACATAAACTATATACGTACATGTATTTTTTGTTAATAATCTACTGCTGAATACAAGTATGAATATTTCACAAATACATTAATTTTTCTTCAGATTTTCTTTTCGTATATTACACTCTTTATAATATTATTCTTATTATTCAAAAAATTGCTACAAAACATGGTCAACGATTTAAAAAACATGAAAGAATAAAAGAATTTTTTTGTTTAATTTGTAAAAAGGACAAGAAAAAATCACAAATAGGAAAAACAATATTAATTTGAATAATGTTCACATTATCAAAATTCCAACAAAGTATATTAACAGTGTATGTTTGTCATTGTAGCTCACAAAATCTGCAAGAAATGCAAGGTGGTTATGGTGATGAAAAAATGGTTGTAAATCCAGTTGGATTATTGCAAGAGATGTGCATGTCTCGTCATTGGCCACCACCAAAGTATTCTATGGAAGGAGAAGAAGGACTACCTCATGAACGAGAATTTACTATTGTTTGTTCTATTTTGAAGTACCGTCAAGTTGGACAAGGGAAAAGTAAAAAGCTCGCTAAACGTCAAGCCGCTCAGAAAATGTGGCAAGTTTTGCGTGACCTTAATAATCAAAATCAAGGCATTGATGAAGATGAGGTAATAAAAATAATTATTTACAATTTTGTCATTAATATTCAAATCACGTTGAAAGTAACAGTAAATAAACATATTCGCTCATGTAAATATGTGAATAGCAGATCAAAAGCTCCACTCAAAGTATTTTCAATAAATGTACTGAAAATAATTTAGTGATCATTGTTATTCTATGTTGAATTAAATTAAAAATGAAGCCTTTTACTTTTTTTAAATCCCTTGGGAAATTATTCTTTTCGAATCTGCAAATACTTACAAGAGTCGAAATTTGATATTGAAGTGGAAGTGATCCATTAGAATTGATTATATATTCTTGCTATCATTCTGATCTCACATCTATAACGGACAATATAATTTTGGTAATGTTATATTTTGATTCATGAAAATGGGACTAATCAAATAAGTCTGTGTTGATTAAAAACTGTATAAACAATAAAATATATATTGCTAGGTTAAATTATTAAAAAAAAGGATTGAATATAAATATTTTCTTGGTTAACACAAAAATGTATATAGAGCAATCAAAATTGATATATAAATGTCAAAGTTAATATATTTTTCACATGACATTAAACGTTTATGTTTTCATAGAAATAATAGTTGCAAATTATTGTATAACGTATACACATATTTATATATTAATTTTACGACTCAAAAATCTTTTTTGCCAATAGAACAATGACAACATTTCTACTTTTATAAATAAATAAGATTGATATAATTGTTTATTGAAGTAAATTTGATTAATTTTCATTAATTATATGTGATTAGTTTAAGGACACTATCATTAAATCAATATAATTTGGGCATGAGTGTATATTAAAAATATCTTTTAACTGATGATCCATTATTTTATTATTTTATTATTTTTTTACATACTGCATAAGTCCACGTAAATAAATTTAAGAATATACCCTGTTGAGTATTGTATAACTAAAAGTATATAAAAAAACTTTATTTACGTGATTAGAAAGAAAAAAAAATGTTACAAGTGGCAGCATATAAAGTCGACAGGTTTTAATAATTACTTAACAAATTTATTTTTGTATTCTATATTCATTTTTTTACGACAATTATAAGACCTTAATATTTTATATTAGAAATAATCTTGAGCAACAAACGAAATCTTAACCCTCATCACTTCAAATATTACAAAGATCTGATTTCATTAATTTATTTTTGTTTGTTATTAAATTAAGCTGAAGTTTTTTATTATTATTAATTATCCATATTGATTTATTTGATAAGATTCCTTTTTTTCTTTTTTGATCATTTCCACTTCATTGAATCATAAATGAAAATCGATTATTCGTTTACTAAAGATGATTTTGAATTTGTCTAAACTGTCCGTTATAGATTGTGCAAAGAAACGCTGGTCTAAGCGCCCGTTATGCAGATCTGAAAGATAGCACAATTGCAACACTGACCACTCCTCATAGTCACAAAGTGTCGCAATTTCATAAGAACCTCAAGTCTTCCTCTGGCGTTAAGTTGTATCAACTGCAGGTTTGTATTTTTATGAAAATCTAATTAGAGAAGTGAACATTCTTTCTCGTTTTGAATACAACTGCGAAAAATGTTTTGAAATTATAATACATACCATTTCAAAGTTAATTAATTCTACGCATTTTTTTACAGAATACTTGTCTAAATGACGGAGATATTAATTTGGTTCAATTTTTGCAAGAAATTGCATCGGAACAACAATTTGAAGTCACATACGTTGATATTGAAGAAAAATCTATATCAGGTAGGACTGTTGAATTTACTGTTGAATATAAAAAAATGAACGTTTAAATATTTGAATGCACAACTAAAATTATGCCATGTTTTAGGTAAATGTCAGTGTCTCGTTCAGTTATCTACACTCCCAGTAGCGGTATGTTATGGCTGCGGACAAACAAGTAAAGATGCTCAAGCTAGCGCTGCTCAGAATGCTTTAGAGTATCTGAAAATCATGACCAAAAAGTGAGCCATCGTATCAAGTTGGATCATCGCGTGCAATATCATCAGCCACGCACCAATAATAAGGCAAAGCATAACACTCGACACTGTGGCCAGCTGCATGAACGACCACATGGTGGCACTAAACATGAAATCACCGCCGCTGGAACATAAATGGTTACATAATTGCATAGAAGAAAAACCCTGTAAGAACATAATCTTGATATTTATGATCTCTATTGATCAATATTTATCACTCATTGTCATTGAGCAATCTAACACAAATATTACTGGCCGAACCAACAAGCTTTTTGTGGGAGATGGGGTATGGAACAAGATTATACAACCACCTAGTAAATTCTATTTTGAAGTCTATAGGATTAAAAATCGATTAACGTTTATATCAAGACGATCATGGATTGTTTGAACGCACGGTACCTAGTACAGTCAATTTTGTTTGGTATTCATTTGGAATTTTACAGCCCGTCAATAATGAACAAGGAAATTACAAATATCACATTTTTACATTTTGATCACACAGATGCGATTAAATCTGAAGATCATTTGACCTTTTTGGCAAATATTCTAGAATCGGAAATTGGTTTATTTTTCACCATTTCCTTATGCATGTTGGCTCCAGTAATTTATGAAACGATCAATTTTCAAAACACATGTCTTATACTAATGTCTTCTTGTATTTAAATTGCTGATTGTAGCATATTTTTAATTTCTAATTTATATATTTGAATTCGCGCATTACATGACAGATGCAGTAAAAATTATTTCAAACACAGATCCATTTTGAAATAAGTTTTGCCCAATCTCGTGTAGTTGACATGCTAATTCGTAATTTAGGTTGATAACACCATGTAGTTAATCTGGCCAATTGTCGGCGCTATTAGAGCTTTGCTTTGGGCTTTGAATCGACGAGTCAATGGAAAACTGAGTTTGATTACTTGATCACGATCAGCATTCATAAATGCTGTTCCCCAATATATTTTCTTTTTTTTTTCTTTCTTTCTTTATTTGTTTGCAATAATAAAGATAAAAAGAAAAAATTTCAAAGATTACGCTTTTATACAATTGTCATGAGATTGCGAAGCAACATTTATGGCTATTTTTGCAGGCAATTGAGGCCGTAAATCTGAAAAAAAAGTTGCGAACACACAAATAATTATACATAATTTTGAAAGGTTCATTTTTTTAACTCATGAAAAGCATAAATAATGAAGAAGCGAGTGAATTATTATTCATTAAAATAAATGGCTTCAGATTTCAATGGTGAGCCCGGGTAATTTTTCAACTATACTTTGCATAGAATTAGTGAAAGTTTTCCAACAATCGAATTCTACGTTTAGCGTCATTGATATGCCATGCTTTCCGATGTAAAACAGGCTACTTTGGCGCGATCAAACGCGTACGAACCGATGTCACTTTTTCTACATCAGTCGCGTAACCATCACTTGAACGATATCACATATAATTTTACATGGCGCTACAATCAATATCGATAACGTTCAACGCATACGCAAACAAAGCGCCTGCAACTGACAGTCGACATAATCCGGTTGCGATAACATAATCTTACGATGGTGTATGTTTTCTTTTAGTATCGTAGCTTAATAAACAAATAAGCATTATATATTGTATTCTAAGAAATTTAAAAGTTAAGAACTCAGTATCATTAATGGCATATTGTATCGAGCAAGTGTATACTCGTGTGTATTCCATTTTAAATTGCTTCTTGTTCATTCTAAATGCCGAGTATCACTACAGATATTTAAATAAACAACGTGCTATGTTATGACAGACACTTTCTTTCATAAAAAAGAGAATGCAAGAGGTCACTTTAGCGACATCAGGGCCGGTTTTATTGCCTTGTTCTTTTCAATTAAATTGTTTACTCGGCATACATTTCTTTTTTCTTTTTCATGATCAAAATTTTACATTATATCCAATAGAATGTACAAATTTTTTTATATACTTTTTTGAATACGTTTTTAAAGATTTATCTTGTATTGATAATGAATTGAAATTCAAATGTAGTAAAATGTAATTACACTTATTATTACAATTATTGATAATTTTTTTTGGAAAATAGGCATTATTTACATGCAAAGTATAGAGAATTCGTAAAATAATGAATTTATAAGTCTAAGATGAGTTTATGCGCAGATAGGCGGGTGTAGTTTACTGTTTATCAGCAGCAATACTGTAAGAATCCTGAAAGAAAATTAAATAAATAAACAAACAATTATATGAGTGAATCGCATGGTGAACTGTACAAATTATAATTCAGAACAAGCGAACAGAATTGTTAGTTTTTCCTTTGTAATTTTATTTAATAAATTCCTTTTTGTAAGCTTTATGAAATTTGATTACTTGAGATGTATCGAGTCATCGTCTTGTATTACAAAGAAATACAAAAAAAAAAAAAAAAAAAAAAAAAAAAAAAAAAAAAAAAAAAAAAATTTAATAAAAAAAATAAAAAAAAAAAAAAAAAAAAAAAAAAAAAAACTTTTGCAAATTAATTGATCTTATTTCTATGCGTTCGTTATTAAATCGTCAAATTAGAATCCTTTGAAAAATGTACTTCTTTCAATTAATTTAATATTTAGATTTGTAATTAACGCTTTCTTAATTGCAGTATTAATTTTATTCTTTTCAACTGATTTTTCATTCTATCATTTTCATTAATCCCCCTTTACAATTTCACTACATTTTTTACACGACTGCTTTCACAATATATTCGCGAGCGTAAAAATGTAATAAAATTATACGTATCATTTAGAAGCCATCAACGTAAAAAGGAAAAAAAGAACTGGAGGATGAGACAAAAGTATAATCTAATTTACAGTTTTTGCAGCTCGAGGTAAGAAAATGACAAGTCACGACGGAATCTCGCTTGTAATAATAATAAATTTCAAGATTTTCCTGTCCTTAAGAAGACGTTTTCTAAATCAAAAGTTAATACAAGTAGACTCTTTTTAAGTTGAATAAACGAAAACTTTAATTTTCAATTCTAATTAACGAAATTGAACATTAATCTGTTAAAAATTTGAATTAATAAAATATCTCGTTTATATACATAGAGAAAACATGATAAATTTAATTGTAGTTTCATCTAAAGTTTCAAACTAGATAACAATTCAAGGATGGCATCTACAAATCAAAATTTATATTCTATCATAAAATATTTCTTAATATACTTTGTTAAATTTAACACACATTACCGACAAATTTTTCTTGTTCTAGTAATACTATCTCATAAATGCATAATGACACCATAAAATAATGTAATAATATAATATCTAATATTGAAATAAAAGTTAAGACGGAAATTACATTTTAACATCAATATTTCAAATTAAATTTTACATCAGAAATTTAGCGATTAAATAAATACATGCACATTTTTATTGAAAAACTTTTCCCTTACGTGAATATTTACTAGAAGTAAATAATAAATTGTTCTCCTTTAAGTGAAACAAAAGTCTTAAATCGACATACTGTCAAAAGATATCAATAGAAAATCTAATTTAAGTGGAAAATCACATTAAAAACTTTGCTCATTGGTAATCGAGATTCCTTATTCAAATTTAAAGTATGATCAAACGTGAAACACCATTTCCAAAATTCTTCATTTCAAATGTCATTGTCATTATCATCAAAATAAATCACTCGGAACGGAAAGCGAGGGGACGTGTGAAATTACAAGAGCCCAATTTCCATTCGTTCCCCCAAACACATTTCCACTCCATCCGGTGTTCATCAATTTACAAATCGCACCCCATCCATTACAATTTTGTCAACTGGTTTCTTGTGCGAAATCAACTAGACGATACCCTAAGTTCGTAATACTGCCCCGCATCATGGACCAATTCCGGTAGAAACGAGCCAACGAAAAGTCGTTATATGAGATTCCATCTCAAGCAAAAGACAGTTGTAATGGCGACCCGACCAAGTTCGGACTTGGTGCATTTCGGCACCTACAGTAATTTTGAATCACAATGTACCTAATGGATTTGATCCTGGCACGTTGCGTATTGTTCCCGAAGCTGATTAGCGAACCAGGTTGGTGCAATGTCAGAAAATCAGACTAAGTGAAGAGAAACGAGGTCGGAAGATCGACTAATTATTGCGAGATCGTAAAGTCGATCGAAAATTGGCATGTAGCTGTCAACGCCAGAGGACTGTTAATAATGTCTGCGATTGATTGAGGTGTAGTACATGAAATACTTTGGAGATTGAGAACAATACTTTAGCGCAACGAATGCTATAAAAGAAATTTAAAATTACAAAACGTGTTCGAAAAATTTTAACATATTTTCAGCATATTTGGTGTACTGACAATGATCTAAGATATTTCTGTAGTAATTTGTTGACATTTGCGGTATTAAGTAAAGCTAGGATTTTAATTTTTAAATACAAAACATGGAATACCTTCAAATAGTTTTGATTCGCGGTTTTTAGTAACAATTATAAGACTCTTCCGTGTAGTTATCATTTCCAAAACACTTGACAATAATGATAAAAGGGAAGCGACGCCTCGAGAGTTGTATATCCCCCACACGCCATTAAAAACTGCCATTTAAATTATCGGCCTTTACAAGTTAGTTTCCTCAATATACCACTCCGTCCTACTGCATGCAAGCAAGCCCGGTTCGCAGTAAAAAGTCCACCGGCATAGATTATTCGTGCCACTTTCGACCCACTTTTCGAGTTGCCGCGGATATTCTCGAGTTGCCAGCGGAGCGTCGCAAATTGGCATTTCCAGCGCGCCGCGGATTTAGAAATATTTCGCGGCGATTTGCGGCGAGGCTGACGAGGTCGAATGCGGTCGGCTTGAGCGGTGCACAATGGGGCGAAATTTTTGCGCGTTTGTTATTGGCCGAGTCAATTTCCACGACAAACTTCGGGCCGAAATTTCGTCGGCCACTCCCCTGGCATTTCGCCGGCGAAATGCGCTCGCTCGGTTTACTTACCCCGACTTTGCGTACCGCCCTCGAATCCAACGCCGGTCGACTACTTAAATCGCCAGACGATAAATCGCCCGGCTTCCTATGCGCTCGGGAAAACAAATGCCGAGTCATTAGATTGGCCGTATCTCTGTGTAGATGGCGGCAGCGTCGAGTACAAACAAGATCTTCCGGACAGATACGAGTTAGCGCACACTTGTTGACCCCGTTCGCCGATCGTAACTTACAGCCGGCGCTCGGACAGCCCCGCGCACATCCGGCAAATTTATATTTGACTCCGGGCGTCCGCAAACAACTATCGGATTACCGTCCGGCTGCGACCGGATGTGAACTGCGGCGCCCGCGGTTTTCCATTCGGCTCGATCCCGCGCGGAATACCGCCCGCGACTGGAATTTCAATTATTCGCCGGGAGTACTCGTGGCCCTGGAACCGGAGCCGCGCATCCCATCCCGGCTTTCAAATGACGATCAAAAGTCCCGCTCGACGGGTGTACCTACCCAACAACTTGCGAGACCGTGGCTTCCAGACGAGATGCTTCTGTGCTGGCTTGCTGCCTCATTGATACTTTTTCATCATAATAATACTTTTTAATAATGAGTACTCTTGAGTGTGTTGTCGAGTTTTCTTCAATACGATTTGGGAAATGTCTTTATGAAGTTTGTTCAAGTTAATATGTTGGTACTTCAAAATACCGTGAAAGTTCGAAGAAAAAAAATGTTATGCCAAAAGAAATGTATATATCTCTGATGTAAACGGAACATTTAACTGGTATTGGCAGAGGCAAAGTATCAATGGAATGTATCTGTTTTGTTATTTTTAAACAAGACAGAAGAAACAACTGCAAGAGAGTATAAGAATCTTAAACATAGTTATTGGCTCGGCTGAATCTGTCAAACAGTTTATGTAATGTTAATATAGACGTCAGTTTTAAAAGAAATTTATGCGTATCCAAATATCAATCTATCTGCTGCTAAGCTTTCTTTTTTCACGCGTCGAAGAAAGATATTATCTTCTTACTGTAACTTCAAATTACTTAGCAATCTTTCTTCAATGTTCTTATTTTAATTTTTTTCTTTTTATGTATTTTAATTTTGAACGGTTTCTTATGCAAAAGCTTCATCATCAGGTCTAAATTTTCATGCAAAATTTCATTATTAACTTATTGTTATTTTTATTTTGTTTTGCTATAAACAATAGTTATCCTCTCCGATTATTAAAAAAAAAAAAAAAAGAGAAAAGTTAGAGGTACCGCGAAAAACATTACTTTCAAAATACCACAAAATATATTCTGTGTATTTGATAATAGTCTCAGCGTATTTTACGAATTGAAAACAATCCAAAATATTTTGCAATAGTAGTGTTACTTGAATATTTCAACTTACTTTTTGGATGCAAGTAACAAATGACATTTTGAAAGCGCTAACTGTTACACCAGCTTAGCGCGAAATAGTTATGTCGGAACATTTATCTTCTTCTAAGCCGCACGGACACGCAAGATTAATGCGTCAAAGTAGACGCGGTCTCATTGCGCCTTAATCGCGACACCGAAGATGTCGGCAGTCTCCGATCGACTCGCTTGCAAATATACACACATGCACACACTAAGCCACATACCTGAGCTCCGACCAGTCCAGCGCGTAACCTCGGTATGTCCGTGTGGCTCCAGTCGGATCTGGCCCAGGGATCGACCCTGCCGAGATCGCTGCTAAGATTCAAGTCTCCCAGCTGGTTGTGTACGAACATCCGGACGTTCCAGGGCAAATCGTTGTGCCTGCAATTGATTAATGGGCGAGTTTGTGATTTCAGTTTGTTTTATCTCGGGGTTGATAAATATCAGCCGTAGCTGCGGCAACGGCTTCGTATTTCACTGCGCACGAAAATGGAGAGAAGTTGCGGTCGTTTAAAGAGAAATTTAGATTAAATGCAAGCCCGTTTTACGGGTCATACGTCTATGAAGCAATTATTCCGACCAAGCGATACTGCTCATTGTATCATTTATTTACACGTACGCGCATCAAGGCTCCTGTCTATCCTTGTTTAATTTCCCCGCTATATTGGTAGCCGCTGAGAGACAAATTTTCACGAAAATAGTCGCGAATAAATTCTTTCGTCTGCTTCGACTGCGCTTGGAAAGGAGCAAGAGTGATTGCAAGAATGCCTTTTATTTCTAAATACGATCATAGGCTTTTTATGATGATAGGTTTAGAATTTTTATTGCACAGTTATATAATTTGACTGAATTATTATGTATACCGAGAAATGTGATAGCGAAATCAACAATATGTTGAACTTTACAAATGATAGGATTTTATATAGTGAACAATAACAATATTTCTTTAGCTTTAACTTTCAAAAAAGATAATTTTCGATGTACAGCCTACACGTAGAAAAACAAATCTTATTCAGGATTGTTGCGCTTCTCATATTTTAAAATTCCATGCTTTTTCCAGGTATTCCATACCCGAACTTTCAGTTTTTTCAAGTCAGTTCGTGAGATTTTAATCCCTTAAATGAAAGAAAATATTGGGTTTTTTTTTTATTTTGTCTATAAGAA
>JABFOV010002151.1:0-21111 GCA_022817685.1 Aradophagus sp. ZL-2020 | reverse complement strand
CTGCGTTTAAGTATAGAAAAGACATACTACTAATAATAAGTTGGTCTAATGTTCAAAAACATGATTAAAGCAGATACAAATTTTATACTTTTTTCTAATCTGCTTTAATCTGCCTCCGTTTGCTGGGTACTGAGAAAAAATCTATTTAGACGAATTGTCAAATCTCTAGCATATTTAGGAATGTCCCAAAATTTATTCTTTGGGGATGTAACGTATATATGTATATATATAGACACGTCTTATGACATACTCTAAAAACAAAAACATAGTTTTTCTTGTTTTTCACGTGCTGTAGAGTATTGTCAAGCTGACAGAAAATCAATCCTCTTATGATAATCAGATCGCACTTCCGATGACGTGTAAATATTTCTTAGTTAAATATTTCCAAAGTTTTCAAGCTATAATAGATAAATATCATCAAGGGGACGATGAACTGGATTGTAAAATTTGAATTTTAAAATTCGCGCCAAAACTATGATATTGCCAGCTAGATGAAAATGATGTAGAAAAATGAAAAACAGTGAAAAAAGGTCGATTGTTTACAATCCTTTGTTTGCTTTCAACAGAATCTTTACTTTTCTCTTGTTATTTAATAAACAACACTTCAATATTAGGATTGCAGAAAACTTTTGCGATTTTTCAGTTCATCATTCTCTTAATTTATATTATTTAGTAATGTTCAAAATTAAATATTCGTTCTTGACTTAAAATCTTTCGAAGCTTTGTTAAGATCAAAATGTTCTTGCTTTTAACATTTGACGCTCTATATTGAATCTGTTCTTGATCCAATAGCATCTTTTTTCTCATAAAATACGTATAGCAGGATAATTTAAAGTATAATAAAAATTCTATTTTCCACCTTTCATTTTTTTAATTGAACATTATTGAACTCTAAGTAATATCAGCTTTCTCAGTTCAATTATTTCCGTAGTAAAAAGGCAAGAGGTAAAAGTCATGCGATACCACCCCGATTCCTATCAGCTTTACGGAATTAATATAACGCGGTGTTGCAACGATCCACTCGAACCGACAATTTGTCGGAGGGGTGGCGCAACCATTTTCAGATTGTTGTGATTCGTAGTTACTCAAGTTTACTAGCTTTTCTTCTTAAGCAGCAGAAAGAACAAGCTGACCCTGAGGTTATGTAAACGTAGCTTAATTTGGGGTAATCTAACGAAAAAAACAACAAAAGTAAACTGAAGACCGCATATACAAGATTGATAATATGTGTACATTCGGACAGTGGGAATACATTGAAATATTTTAAAAATCTTGGCAATGTATAGCAGATTTTTTATTTCTAAAGTACTGATTAAAGTATTAAAATTTATTATATAAGTAAGGAAAAAGACTTTTTTATTTACAATTCAAAAAATTTTAATTTAAAAAAAAATTACAATTACACTGGTGCCGAAAAAATATAAGTTAGCCAAAAATGGACAAACGGTTGATACAAATAAAAATTTTTAAGTTGAAATGTCAAAATCTCGAAAGTATTAAAACAAGTCATTTATTATTGTAGGTTTTCAAATGAATTCTATCTAAATTTAGAAGACTTTAAGGCACAAATTTTCTAGGTAATTAATAAAACGTTTTTCTTTGTTATTTGATATTGTGACTAATTGACTAAATCGAAAAGGAATGTTATCAAAAATAGTGATTTATTTAAACAATTTTTTGGTTATCTATTAAGATCGCAAGAAGAGCAAAATTTGAGTTAAATCTGTGACTTTGTTTTGAATTTTGCTAAAAATGACATAAATTAATAAACAATTGTAATAAAATACTGATTGCATTGTAACGATATAAACAACAATGATTCAATATTTCGTCAATTTATAATTTCATTTAAATTGATGCCTCTTTCCACCTTGGAATCTCAATATCTTTGTGTCATTTGCATTCAAATCAAATAATTTATTCTCATAACCTGAAGCTTATATTTCACAAACTGCCACTGACACAAACAGTTTCATAAATTTTTCAATTTTATGTACCTCCATTTTAGTCCTTATTTAAGATAGTTTATACAATTTTTCCAACCCGACGATTTGTTCGTATTTGCAGTATCATTTACTAAACATTAAAAAATTAAATGATGAAGTAAATAAATTATTAAGTCAATAAGAGTAGTTTGGGAAACATGACTTCATAATGATTAACTATATTACGTATCATGTTAGGCAAAAATTGATTTAATGCAATTAATGAAAATGGATTTAATGACAGCAAGGTGAAAATTATGGATGTTTCAAATAGTTTGTCCAGTTACTCGATAATTGAAATAGAAAACAGTATTACAACAAAACTTATTATGACGTCATATATCTCGGTTACCGAAAACTTTGTTAAAGTGTACGGTGTATTTTCTGCGTTTAAGTTGTAATTATTGGATGCGACAGTTAGTGAATTCATTTTCGCAACACGTGCATGTTTTAATCTCTTTTTCTCAATCTAAAAACAAATATGTATGTTGATATCACGAGTGATGCTAACATTAGTATTAATTATGATTATGATATGATAATGAGAAAACATTTGTTTTAAGTTGGTAGCTTGAAGGACTACAAACATAAAAATTACTTTTACCGAGTTGAGTATGACATTTTTTCTACCGAACAAAATTGAAAAATGGTTGTACGTTCGGCTTCAGCTTATGATACCAACATTTTTCATTTTCGAGTTAATAAAATTTAATTTTCGTCAGGAAAACTGACATAATTGTCTCAAAATATAACGAGTCTTAAGTTGGTAGCTCGAAGGAGTACCAACTTAAGATAATATGGCTCTTGTAACTATTTTGGATGGTCAATTTAAATATCTGAAAGTAATTTAGAATTCTCAAACATTCTTGGAAAAAGAAATTTTGAACGAAACAAATAATAACAAACTTTTGTAATTTTTCAATAAAAAATATTTTTTTGAGAATGTGGATAGTCTTTTCACATATTTATTTCTGTCAGTGCAAATAAATGAAAATATACAAACACCAATGAGCGTTCAATTTCACACCGGATTCTTTACCTCGTGAAATTAAATTTGTAACGCGAAGTTCAAAAAAGTATTATCAGATAACTTTTTCATTAATTTATAATGCACTTTTTCTCTCAGAAGAAGTAAAAACATATTTTCAACGAATAATTTTTATTTGCTCCACTAAATTATTTGTCTGAGTGTGCTGCGATCAAGGGACACATAGTGTAAATGAAAAATGTCCACATATTCCGCGCGACAAGAGTCACTGTTTCAGCATTTGTTTCAACAATGCACGAAAAGTGGCATCATTTGAATGCTACGATTACATGTATCTACAACGTGCACGTACAATTGTGATTGTCTGTAGGTGCAACCTCGTTGATGTGTCGGTAAATACTTGCGAACAAAACACAAAAAGATTATAGCTATTGTGACACTTTAATATTACAACTATAAATATAGAACTGTAAAAGAACAAAGCAAAAAAAATACAAAGAAAGTTCTTGCACTTTTTAGACTTCTTTTGGTTTAGTAAGCGAAGTCTATACGAAAACTGTTATTTCATTGCATGGATGAATGTTTTCAAAGTACGGCCCTTGTTAAATAATCTAATTAAAACCTATTGAATGTACTTTTCTTAGAAGAGTATCAATTGAAATCAATTAGAAGTACGTAACATATCAAGTAATAGGATTGAATCGGCAAACATTTAGTTGAAAAAATATCGACCATTGAATGGGATAAGTAAATGTATGATTGGTTGAAATGATTGCTCAAACGATCTTATTAAAACCTATTAAAATTATTTAATTTGTATCAAAGTCTCATTTGAAATCTATAGTTTTTAATCGTAAGTTTGTTTAATCGTACTATTTTTAGAAAAGTACTAATTGAAACTGATTAGAGATGAGTGGATAATATATGAAGTAATAGGATTGAATCGGCTAACATCTATTTGAAAAACTATCGATCATTCAGTAGAATTGAATAAGTAAATGTACTATTGGTTGAATTGATTGGTTAGACGATCTTATTAAAACCTATTAAAAATTATTTAATTTTTATCAAAGTCCCATTTGAAATCGATAGTTTTTAATCATAAGTTTTTTTAATCGTACTATTCTTAAAAAAGTACCACTTGAAACTGATTAGAAATGAGTGGATAATATTTGAAGTAATAGGATTGAACCGGCTAACATCTATTTGAAAAACTATCGATCATTTAATAGAATTGAATAAGTAAATGTACCATTGGTAGAATTGATTTGTTACACGATTTTATTAAAACCTATTAAAAATTATTTAATTTGTATCAAAGTCTTATTTAAAATCGATAGTTTTCAATCGTAAGTTTGTTTAATCGTACTATTTTTAGAAAAGTACCAATTGAAACTGATTAGAAATGAGTGGATAATATATGAAGTAATAGGATTAAATCGGCTAACATTTAATTGAAAAAAATATCGATAACTGAATAGGATTAACTAAGTAAATGTACCATTGGTTGAATGAGAGGTTTAACGATTAATTCCTATTAAATAGTCCTATTAAATAGTTTAATCAACGGGCAATATACCCATTCATTCTCAGCGTTTCATTAACTTTTCGCTCATTTCTTATAAGTTTCAATTATTTGTTTACTATTTGGTTTAGTATTTGACATGATTAAAGTTACGATTAAAAACCATTTACTTAAAATAAGAATTAGCGGATTGTTTTAACTAGGGAAAAATTTTCAGTTTCTGACAAATGAATTCTTCTCATAGTAAACACATTATAATAATTAAAATGAAATTAAATTTAAAGAAATCTCATTATAAACCACTTCATATTAATACTGTAGCTGATCTAACCTAAAAAATAGGTTAAAATTATCGGAATACTTTCTCATAAAATATTATCTAAAAAGTTGATTCTTTTGTACGCAATAAAAAAATCAACGAACAATCGATTCTTCTTCATCATTTTTCTCTTTTATATGTCATTTTCATCTAACTAGCAACGTCGTAGTTTTGGCGCCAATTTTAAAATTCAAACCTTACAATTCAATTTTTAAGGTTTGTGTATTAAAGTATCATTTCTAGTATTTAAGATTTCTATGACAAACTCGACATTAGAAATTGAAAACAATTTCGCTGTTACGTTTGACTTTTAAAAGCAAGTTCACCTGAGCTTGTCTCGAGACCTCCTGATGTGAGTAGTAGCAGTTAGAGTTGAGTTTTTAGCAGTGGTGTTGGGGAAGTCAAGCACGTAACGCAGTACAGGTCAAATTAAAAGTGTTTTAAAAAGTAAAGAAAATGATATAGAATATTGTACATTAAAAAAAGATAATAGCTTTGCTAACTTCATTGGACAGCTTCTAGAAATTGTTGAATTAAGTGCAAATTTTTCTCGGAACAACAAAATTCTAGTTGAATTAACAGTGCACTAATTTAAAAAAAAAAAAAAAAAAAAAAAACAATTGTTAGCTCAGCTATGAGATGAAGTTGGACACATTCAAGTGTAGTAGAAGAAATTTTATTCAAATTTATATTTGCATAGATACTATCCAGTGCAATTAGTGATATTTTTAAATGGCTTTTTTTAGCAGGGCAGCAGTCTGCGAATCATGTTCAATAACTTTAAGACAGTAGTCTTAACAGTGGGATTAGCTCCCAACAACCTTACTTTAATCTATTAGTAATCTTGTGGACATTAGAGGAGATCAAAATCGGTGAATTAATAACTAATAGAAAGTTATCACTAAGTTTCGTTTCACTAATGTCACATCAACATTACATTAATTAATTTAGAAAATCAATTTCTTACTACAAAGCAGTATTTACGTACATTCGAGTTCAGCTTTGATTCCATGTATCCCGTAACAAAAAATTGCACAATCTCTTTTAAGCTTGACGTCATAATAATGATAAAAATGTAATTTTTAAATTAACCAGTCAGGGATCCGAAAGTAAAGTGAAACGGATATTAGCGTGAATATTAAAATAAGAGTTAATGATCAAAAGAAAAATACGCTGGGAAAAAGAGATCGAATAAATATTTGCACGGCAGGAGAAAAATAGCATTGAATTAATTATAAGTCTAATAGAATGTCTGAATGATGAAAAAAAAGTACAAGATTCTTTGTTTTTATAAAAAATGTTTTATGTTTAAATTTTGTTATTATTCTTTTTTAATTAATTATATGTTTTCGGACGACATTGTTTTATTATGAATGGGATGAATGGTATTTTTTGTTGCAAAAATATGGTACGATACATTTGTGAGAGTTGCATTTTTATGAATGAAATTATATTATTTATTTTTTTATATAATTTTTTTTTTTATATTAATAAATTAATAAAAAAAGTTATATATTGTATTTCAGAAAATATAGTAACAAGTTTTTTATTATAATTTCAATTTAAATAAATATGAATTAAATGTCAATATTAACAAATTTCAATCAAATTTCTATTGATAATCATTTCGTGGATGAATTTAATCAACATAACCTATTGAATTCGATTACACTGCCAGGAAACGTAATTTTACGAATACTAAGAGAATGACATATTTAAAAGATAGAAGTTAATTTTCTTTTAAACCTTTTTCAATTTGATATGAAAATAGCAATTTTTAAGGCGAAATTTTGTGCAAAAACCATAGCCCGTATTTTGTGATGATTGAATTTAACCTAAAAATTATAGATAAAACTAAAAAAAAAGTTTTCTCGTAAATTATTACCTGAAAAATATCATTCTTTTGTACCTGATAAGAGAAAATCCGACCTTTTTTATTGTTTTGATTTTTACACGTTATTTTTATCTAACTAACAATATCATAGTTTTGGCTCCAATTTTAAAATTCAAATTTTACAAGCAAGTTCGTTATCCTCTTAGATCGTTATATTCTGTGAAATTCGTACATTTTCGATGAATCATGCATGAACTTCAGGAATTAGAACCTTGACAAATTACGAATTTATGGTGTTAAAGGTGTATAATTCATCGAAAACAAGTGATATATCGTGTAATTTTTGCGACTCGGACTTATCGAAGTTCAATATCTCAGATAATAAATTGTAATATCCAATAAACACTTCATGTTTTAACCATAAACTGTCGCGTGACATTTATTTATATCTAACACAATTGTCTAATTCTACTTTCTGGATAGTAATTTATACCTAAACTAAACTAAACAAAACTAAAGAAAGCAGCGAGAACGAAATGAATGTAAAAACGCATTAATCTGTTATTTGGATACACTTTCGCGATTATACCGTTAGACAATCACACATTCGGCATATCTCCAGTGCAAATCAAAGTTCTCCATTTCCTACAAAGCAGGTTTGAATATATCTTATTATATTATTTAGTATTATCGCGAAGGCGAGCCGAGGAATAATTGACGAGCCAAACTTCTGTTTGACTTTAAAACACTCGTATTTTGTTCATCGCGGAACAGTGTATTTCCATTTTGGACCTCGATTATTATTGACCGTTTCTCTGGCCGTCACGTTTCAACTTGAAAAGTTTCTTCATTTTATAACAGTCATCGGCAGAATGCTACGTGTGTTTGGTGTATCTTAATTTTTCAAAGCGAAAATGTCTGACAAGCTTGATAAGCAGAATTGAAACTTTATTTTTTATTAAAATGACAATTCCGCATTGTATGAACTGCACCTACAATAGTATCTCAATGTAAGACACCGGTATCTTTAATTTCAACACTAACGTCTTTATTTGGATAGTCACCAGTGTCTGAAATCACAGGAGTCACCGGTTGTCTTAAATTAAAATATATGTGTCTCAAAATAAAAAATACATATCTTAAATTAAGGTGTCTCAGTCTAAGACACTTTGTGATAACTTTCTTCTACCACTAGTGTTTCAAGTTTATATGTCTTTGTCCAAAATAAGATTTTTATTTCTGACCATATTACGGTCATAACAACACCGTAAAAAAATTGTTTGCGAAAATCAGCAAATGGTAAAAATTGTACTAGTTTCACATTCTAACAATGTGTTTTCCGTTCAACAATTTAATAAAAAATAAATAAAAATGATAAAAAATAGTAACTTTTATCAGTGTATTCGAACTACTTTACTCAACCTAACCTCAAATTTATGACATCAAAACACACAAACGTGTAATTATTAAAAGTGCACTGAATTTACCAATTCTATATTAAAAAATGATTTGTTCATATTAAGCAAACGCATACAGGCTGAAAAACGTATAAACATTACTGCTTTTTCACACAAATATACAAAATACTGAACTGACCTTAAGGACCGAAAAAACTTGTTGTTTTTCCGTCCAAAAACAACAGTTTCATTTTTTTTTTTCTGATCGTAATAGTGCGAGTGATACATTTATATCTGTGTAATAATTTGGTTCATAACTTCCACAATGCAGACTTTTAATTCAATTAAAACTGCTTACAATTTCATTTTAAGAGTATTTTCGTAATTTTGTCTATTTATATTCATAAATCTATTTATATGCATAAGCTAACATTTGTTTACTAAAATTCGAAGAATCGAATTTTTTCACGACAGATGTAAACAACAAAGACAATAAAATGAAAATGCAATTTTAGTTAAAATATAGTTGAATCGACAAAAACAATTGTGAACCCGATGAAGATCGTTGTCAATTTACCAATATTGAAGTTAGATTCACTTTTTTATTTTCCATTTCAGAAGGCATAAAGAACGGTTAAATTGAATTGAAAATGCATCCGAAAATCATTGCCCTCGCTGCAACTTGTAGCTGCCTCCCGCGGATTCTACGCGAGTAATTTTGCGGCCGTAAAACCGAGAAAGAAAATTGCATTCTTTGGCGAAAACAAAAAAATTGTTGTTCCAAGTACAATATTTGCTGATCCAACAAGTTTTATTATTGATTTACAAATAGCAACATTTGAAAACAATGACGTAAGCAAAAAAGTAACTGAAAATACAACAACTCTTTTAATAGTAGCATAATGAAGTTGTTATACAAATCTTTTTCTCAGCATTTTCTGCATTGATCTGATGCATTCGTTATTCAAGTTTTTGTATTGCGAAATAAACAGATACGAGACAAAAGAATTCGGAATCAAAAGTACGTATTATAATCTTTGAGACTCGATTCGATGGTTTTGTTACAAATAAAAATCCGTATTAAACGTTATAAACAACAGAAAATAATAAGTCAAGAATGACCGTCAATTTTAAAAATTACCAAAACTGTGCATTTCATTTGTGATGAGTTCCCATAACGAACTTGTTTACAAATTGCAATGTGCCAGTTTCTGTTATTCCTTCGTTTTCATATTATTTCCATTCGCCAGTTAATTTGTTCAAAGATCACAGCGTATTCGATATTCCTAGGTTTTTTAGTTTTCCCTCACGCATAAATAAATGTACGAAAATGTGTTAGTTCGTTACGTGAAAGTAGTAAGTGAAATGGGAAGTCGCGGTTCGGGGAGCAACGAAACCGGAGCCTTATAAGATTAACAGCAGACTAATGGCAGCCATGCATCGTGCACCATGACAAAGGAGGGAACTTACGGTAATTGCAGTGGTTGCAATTACGCGAAAGTCGCGAGCAGCCGCGTGAGCGTTGGCAGTCACATTTTTGGATCACACATTCGATTGCCGCGATCGATTGTCGAGACGATGTTTGTCGTGGGTCCGGGCGCGAAGTCGCCGTCTGCGGAAGCGTGCGACGCCAAGCTGTGCACTGTCATCTGGATCCAGCCCCGAGATCACGGGAGCTTGGTTTCAACGGAGTTCTGGACGCGCGGCGGCTGCGTGGCCAAGCGACTGCGCCGGCGCGTTCGGCCGTTGCTTACAAGCGGAGCTGTATCAGGACGATTCGCGAATACCCCCGCGCGCGACCACTTTTGTAATTGCCACTACGTGTAATCCATCCATTCAATCATGGATCGGTTGTATGAGCGCGTAAAAATTGTTCGCTGGACGAAAAAATACGCTACAGGTGATTTTTTTCCCTCAGACGTGAGTAGTGCTTGACGGATTGAGAAATCCACTCTGGGCATTGCCATTTGCCGTGAATAGATGAGAATTGACGAGGTCCAGGTTTCGATTGCTACTAGCAAAGTCCATTCGTTCGTTTAAAGAAATAGATTGCACGTATTACAGTCTAGTTCTGTTTTTGTCCATTTTTACTAGCCATTCGTCTGGACTGTAACCACTACAATCAAGACTGTTTGTATTACAGTCTGCTTTCGGCCACTTTTTTCAGCTTATACTTCTAAACTGTAACCTTACAGTCAAGATTGTACTGAGTACAAGTTTGATAGCACGTGTTATAGTCTAGTTATACATTGGATCATTTTTGTTGGCTATTTATTCATGTACCATTGACCACTACAGTCAAGACTTCTCGTATAACAGTCGCGATCTACTTTCGACCACTTTTTTCTACTTATTCGACTAGACCGTAACATTACAGTCTAGATTGTACAGAGTATATTTTAGACTATACGTATTACAGTCTAGTTTTATACTGGGACATTTTTATTAAGACATTCTTATTAACTATTTATTGGTTTCGACTGTGAACTACTACAGTCAAAACTGCTCGTATTACAGTCTGGTTTTACTTTCGTCCACTTTTTTCAACTTATTTTTCTAAACTGTAACCTTACAGTCTAGATTGTACAGAGTACAATTTTGATAGCACGTGTTATAGTCTAGTTATACATTGGACCATTTTTGTTGGCTATTTATTCATGTAGACAGTAACCATTACAGTCAAGATTGCTCGTATTGCAGTCTGGTTCTACTTTTGGACATTTTTTTTTCTACTCAATCGTCTAGACTGTAGCATTACAGTCTAGATGGCATAGAGTATAATTCAGACTATACGTATTACAATCTAATTCTATACTGGGACACTTTTATTAACTATTCATTCGTCTAGAATGTATAACCACTACATTCAAGAACTGCTCGTATTACAGTCTGGTTTTACTTTCGGCCACTTTTTTCCGGTTATTCGTCTAAACTGTAACATTACAATCTAGATTGCACTGAATACAGTTTTGACTGCGTATATTATAGTCCAGTTATACACTGGGCCGTTTTTGTTAACTACTCATTCCTTCAGACTATTCAGCTAATTCTGTGGATGTTATTAACAGATTGGATTTAATGAATTGAGAAACATATTCTGTATCGAGAAGAGTTCTAGACTGTAATTCCAATCTAAAACCTTTTAGCACTAATAACGAAAGGAAACGAATTATCCGTTTGAGGTAACCAATCAGAGAAAATTATTTGATTTAGAGTCCAAGATCATTATGTATATTTTATTGTTTTTTAACCGTTCCTTTTTCACCAGACAGTGAGAATATGATTTTAAGTTTTTATTAATTTTGTAAAAAGTTCATTCCAGGTTGATTGTTTTAAGTGTATGAGTGAGTATCGGCGACTATGCGATGTAGAAAGTAATTAGTATCGGGAACTGACGACCTATTTAACAGACGAAATCAATTTAATTTTAACACTGAGAGATAAATTGACTAATGACACAACTGTGGATTCGGTTAAGGCAACGTCATTACTCTGTTGGTTTTACTGAATGAGCTTGTTCTGGATTTTGAATACAGTAATTCCATCAGTTATTATCGATTTAATATCGGGTATCGGTAATCTTACTGGCCTTGAACGTTCAACTTTCGTTTGACAGTCTATATAGTTAACGCACGTATAAATAAATAAAAAAGAGGAAAAAGGCTCGGAAGAAAGTCTATTTTTTATTTTGATTTAACTTAAAAATATACTTTTCTTCTGAAAAACGTATTGACAGAAATTTTTATTACTATAATTAAATCACGTATTTCAGAACGATTTTTCATACCCAATTAGTTTCAAATTATTTTTGAAAATTTGGTCAGACTTTGAATAAATATTGAAAAAATGGTTCGATATGACTATTTGCGTAAACGGCTTAACACACGAAATAAATTTCATTAAAAATAAAAAAATAAAAAAAAGTGGAATAAAACAAAATCAATCATTTAATTAAACCTCACAATCACCTTAAACGGAAAAATAAATATGATTAAAATTGTTATTTTCATTTCCAGATAATGAATTTATGTTTTACAGCGACAATTTCGGCAATAAATTATTGACTTACATTATTTCATAAATTAGATAAAAATACATTATTATTCTTTAATAATTGACAATATTCATTGTCTTTTCCAAACAGTCCTCTTGTTATAAGAGCATTATTTTTATAATGAGTGGATTGTTTTTATAATACGCGGAATCCGATTATTATAAAAATAATGCACTCATTGTAGACTGATTTTTCGGACCTTTCCAAGAAAATATATTCAATTTAAATTTCTTTTCGCAAGTCATATTTTTAATTTCTGCAATACCGAAAAAAAACAAAAAAAAAAACGATAAATTTTGTATAGAAAGGTTTTCTAAGTATTATATATTATCATATTATATTTTATATATAATTATAATCTAATTGCAAAACAAAAAAAAAAAAAAAAAAAAAAAAAAAAACGATAAATTTTGTATAGAAAGGTTTATATCAGTTCACGCCGTGATCTGTACTGATTTTGCAAGCCGCTTATACCAAAATGGTATAGACGACTTTGCAAATGATATAGACAAAATTGTTACTTTTCGTTTGAAACTTGCATAATTTTGTAGACAAATTAGGAATGTGTATTCAATTACATAATTGCAATTTTCACAAAGATTACGTTTCCAAAAGTAACTTAAACAAGAAACTTTAATAATATAGTCACATACAGCAATTCGCACGTAAAATGTAGCAATTTTATCATTTCATTTCCTTTTTTGCATATAACCTTCCAGTAAACCGATTTCTTAGTTAAAATAACTAGTAACCAACGAAGTTCAGATCGACTTTAGAGTTGCGGCCACTAATTAAACGTGGAAGAAAAGAAATTTACAGTAACTTTGTCGACTTTTTATTTGCAAAGCGACAGATGAATAATCGAATTTACGTTGAAATTTTTAGGCATCTGAATAAGAGATGGAAATATTCGTATCAAACTAGGTCAACAAATCGACATTCGGATTACTTTGCTGCATTGATTCATCCATATGTATTATTTTTAAATTTCACGTATCTCGTTGATAATTAAGGCGCTCTTAATTTAACGAAGTTGATGGTTGGATTCAATTTTTCGTCACACGCACGAAGATAAACAGTGCGCGTAGACAGTGCTACCGGGATTAAATATTTCGGAGTGATGGCATTAATAGATGAAGCGCGAGGAGAGCGTCTTTGCCTTAATCTTACGAATACTTTTGTAAAATTTGAATCTCATGGATTTGAAATAAATTGAAAACGAGTAAATGTAGTTTTGATTTAAAATTGAATGAAAAAAAAAGTATTGTCAAAATTATTGTCGTAGTGAGATTAAAGCTGCGTTTGCGTTTTTAATGTCAAATTGTTAATATATTTGAGAGCACATTTTGAATAATATATTCTAAAATTATTATTTTTAAATTTTTGCGAATTTTCGGACAATACTGACAATTTCTATTTACAATAATCATGGATAAATATTATGTATAGGGAACCATGAGGAATCCAACTAAAGAAATAATTTCTTGCAATTACTTCGAGCTATTTATTGATTTTTGGCTGGAAAAGCCGCTAAAGTTTTGTTCGATGAACTTAAACCTCTTCAGAGCTATATAATAATCAAATCATTTGAAGTTGAAATTAGCGACCAATACAGGTCATGTAAACATCAGCGATTAATTTAAACCTGAATTAGTTATATCATAGAAATAATATAAAGGAAATAAGAAGACGTAGTTTTAGAGAAAACTAATTAATATACAATAATAAACAAATTAATATACAGAAATACATTTACAGACAACATTTTTTCCAACACATTGCCGTGGAAAAAGTAGTTATTTTCTACACTAGTATGGAAAGTGGTTACTTTCTCCACGAGTGTGGAAACTAATTACTTTCTTCAGAAGTGTAGACAATGGTTAATTTAACGGTAATGGTAAAATGAAGCTTACCGTCCTAGGGTAAAGTCAATGTCATAATATAAACTGTTGACAAGAATAGTACTTTACGCACCTTGGGAGCGGACAAAATTAGAAGTAACTGCTCCTCGAGCAGTAAAGTTGCTCTCGGACTACGCCGTTGAGCATCTTTATCGCCCTAGGACGGTAAGTTCCACTTTACCGTCCGCTCCCTCGGTCCGTAAAATAACATTCGTGCCTCGGGCGCAGTGGCGCCCTCAGTAATAATATACTATTCTAACAATGACACACTGAATTGTATTCATTTACCTGAACTTTCTTAGGAGATAATCAAAATAAACATCCAAATAGTTAATGCGAATATTCAGATATTGATATGAACTGCATAATAGCTATATTGAATACCTATTACTTATGCATCTGAAGTCTCCAACGTTTATTAGTTTATTAGTAAACGAAAATTAATTAGAAATAATTCAATAAAATAAATTGAAATCAATTTGAACTTATTAAAACATGAAGGTACTAAAGCTTGTTCTTACAAAAATATTTAATAAAAAATACAATTGTTTTTGTTTCAAATATTGGATTGGATTTTATTTTCGTTTAGTTATAAGCATTTGAAACTTCAATGTCATTATTACTTTTGGTGGACTGAAACTAAAACACCGGAAAAAAATTCGTCCAATTAAGCAAAGCCAAATATCACTTAATTCGTTCATCCAGACACATGAACTTATCGATTGTATCATGTTAAAATATTATTTAATCAACAATTATATAGTTCGAAGATGAATCAATAATTTCAAAGACCAATGAAAACGAGTTTATTCTCGGAAATAACTAATCGCGATAATCGATGCCGAGAATAATTTAATTGACAATCGAATAATTTTATTTACGGTCCATAGATTTATATTAAAAAAATTTTCCCTGCGTCAAAAATCTGCTTTCCTTACAAAAAAAAAAAAAAAAAAAAAAAAAAGGAAAAAAAAAAGAAAAAAGGACAAAAAGTTTTGAAAAAAAAATTATTTAAAAATTAAGAAATGTTAATCAGAAATAAAAATTAAATAAACGTTATAATAAAAGAAAGCTCGTCTTGATGTCTAAATGTATTCCACTGATTTTTGTTGCATAGATGGTCTTATCACCTCGTTGAATTATTATTTCTAGTTATCTACGAATACAGTAAAAATTGACTGGCAAAAAAATTGATTAACGATGGTTTGACCCCCGATACGAATTTGATTCATATTGTAAAAGACGAATAGAAGCGAGGTAAACAAGACGCCATCAATTACATGTGATGTTTCGTAGCAATACAAGAATTGTTATAAAAACATGTATGTAAAATTAGAAACAAAATTTTGTCAAAAATATTACAGTTGTATTTTTCCTTTTTAATATTTCAAAAAATTTTAATAAAATAAATTCTTTAGTTACAAAATTTTTCATTTCTAAAAATAGAAAAAAAAATCAAAAAAATGTATAAAAAAATGCTAATTATAAAGCGGTACGTACTTTTTTAAATATTATATATTTTCACTGAGTACTGTACGAGAGAAAGAAATATTACTATATTGTATTTTCATTGTTTCAGAAACAAATTACGTTAATTAGGCTTCAATCACTTATTTTTCTGCACAAAAGTATCCTCGTCTTCATATGTTATTGTTCTGCTCTATTATTGTTATTCATATTTGTTTACAATACAGAGTTGTAGTTCAATGTTTTTTTTTCTACCTACTTTCACAGTAATGTCGTTGCTGTTGTGAGTGGTGGAGTTATTTATGTTGATCTAGCAAGTGAAAGTGAAATACAAATTTAACATGATCCATTGATTAGCAATTCCTAGTTAATGGGACGTTAATCTCACTTCCGAGTTGTAAAACTCGATCAACGGAGTGCTGAAATAACTTATCTCAATTCAAATAAAAAATGTATGTATACACAATACAATGTATGTATATACCCTGTTGAAAAAAAATACATAAAAAATTACATAACGTTTTGGCGAAAAAAATTATATAATTTTATATCTAAATTTTTACGTAACTTTATGCGAAAACTTTAAAATTAAAAAATTTCAAAAATCACGTAAAAAATTACATGGAAAATTACGTAATTTTTTGCGTTAAAACGTTAAAGTAAAAAAAAAAACTTTGAAAATAATGTAAAAATACGTAAAAAATTACGTAATTTTAACGTAATATATTACGCCAAAACGTGACATAATTTTTTACGTACTTTTTTTCGACAGGGATATTTAATTTCACGGTGTAATAAATACTTACAGTAAGCTGATTTCCGTTTCCTACAAACAAACTTTTTTTGTCGGCATTTGATATCCATTTACGCAAAAATTTTATTTTGAAAAACACTTGTTTTTCAACATACCGTTTTTCAACAATTGATTTTTGGTATTTATTCGAATGTCACAGTTTTTTCTTATCCTCTTATGTCTAAGCCACAAAGCAAAATAGACGAATCGAAATTTATAACAATATTGTTAATGTTAAAAAGTGTTAATTAACAAATTTTTCACTCATGTATAATATGCATAAATCGAAAGTCGTTATAATTTTCAAGTGAACATAAAAATCATTTCTCAAGAACTGATTTGAGTTTGAATTCAATGTTGCATTTTAAAAATTGAAGATGGCGGATCATGTATAGCGGATAAATTTTGAAAAATGTATTGTATTGCATCAAAATCGATTTTCGAGAGTTGTTTAAAACTCTGAATACGATTCTGAATTCCGATATACAAAATTCAAGATGGCAGATCAACTATGGCGGATAAAAGTTTGAGAAATGCATAATATTATATCAAAATCGGTTTCAAAGGTTTCTTTGTTCGCTGAATATGCCATTTTGAATTTTAAAATTTTGATTTCAGATTCATATCCAGCGATCAAAAAAATACTTATAAAACAAGTTTCGTGGAACACAATGTCATTTTAAATTTTTGATCCGCCATATTGGATTCGCCATTTTGAATTTAAAAAAATCTAAATTCAGACTCATATTCAGCAATCCAAAAATATCTAAATATGAATTTTCATAAAAAATAAAAAACTGCAAAAATGTATGGGTCAAAGGATTAATTAAAGCAGACATTAATTTAAAGTTAATTTGATATTTTTATTACGAATGATGAAAATTTATTTTTAATTAGCGTTTCAATAATGTGATTAAAATAAAGGGAAAAGTCAGTCATCAAGTATTAAAAGTTTGTTACATTTTCCGTGCGCTTCGGTGCTTAAATTTACACATTGTTTTAATACATCGTTCATTCAATTGTGTTCCGCATCTGCTTTTAAATTCACTGACATGAAACTACTAAACATTAATGCTTTTCAAATGGCAACACTACAACAAGCACCCCAATCCCTCTATTCTCACACACCGAGGCAGCTCGCAGTTCACCACGCTGAATGAACTAATATGATAATTTCAGTAATGCTGAAAGTCAGTAATGCATTGTTGAATTGAAAAAAAGTGCAATATATTTTCCCGCTTCTTCGCAGTTTTTACGTATTTTAGGAAAGTATACTATATAGCTACAGGAACGAAAGGACATTTTTTTTCGGAAATTTTATTTAACAATTGCAACATTTATGTAAATTACATTTGATAATTGGAAGACACGAATAATTGTTGTATTAATTGAGTTTTTACTGTCAACTTGTTTGTACCACGTTTATCAGTTTTGTTTGATTCGAAAATTCAAAATTCGTACAAAATTTTTTTCAGATGGAAATTCTCGGCAAATATCATAGCTCATACGTATCATATTTGAGCTTCAGAAACGTACTCTGTTCAAAAAGTCCATTAGAAATAGCTCTGATTGTGCTAGTTAGTATCTACCATCACGGACGAACTTATATTCGCTAAAATGTATTACAGTTACCGCTTTTACCATTTTTTTGGTGTACTTTTTTTGTGCGAAGTTCATTTTTATTTTTTATTCTATAGATACATACATAGAATACGATAAATAAAAAAAGTCAAGGTCTTGCGATATTGCTACGTTTTACGTACACAAAAATAAATTTTCGTTTATGGCAAAATGCGGCTTTTAACAATAAATTTTTTTTAATTCTTTTGTTATCTGCAAGTTTATCTGGATGTACACGCGAAAAAAAGTTATGACAAAAATTAAGATATCTCATTGTAAATATTACCCAAAAAGTTGTTTTTAAAATGTCGAAACAGTGAATAAACTATTCACCAACTATCTCACAATAAAGATATATTTTTAGAAATGAGATGTCAATTTTTTTTAAACTAATAGAAAGAGACTTCCGTTACAAAATAATAATTACGATGAAAAGATATTTTAAACTCCGTTGAAATTTTAAACCTCATTAAGTGAGGTAAGCTCCGTTAAAAAAACAATTAAATGTATTTTTTTATTTATGCATTTTATTTTCAAACGTGGAAAGTTTTTGTCGATATGTGTCCTTACACCCACTCCGATCTCAATTGTAGTTTTAATTAAATTTAAAAACGCGCCCAAAGTGACTACATTAAGTACCCGGCAAGAACACATTTTATCTGTGTTTTTTATAATGTTTCGTTTTCATAAAACATCATTTTGCACTATGAAACATAATTATAGTTCAAGAAGACAGTCCAAAGTTAAAGCATCAAAAGTTTTTTTTTTAGTGCAAAGTTGTTTTTTTAGTGCAGCACTATGATTAAAGGGTTACAACAGGGTGTGGAGGTGGCGTGAATTATTTTTCATGGATGGAAATCGAAGAGGTGGATTTTGGCTATAAGTGTACAAAATTTTGCGTCAATGTAGTGGATTTTAAAAAGTTATTGGTAATCGGAAACATGAAGTTTGATGCGGATTTAGGTGATGTGTTTTTTTTTCTTATGAGTATAAAAAATAGATAATACACGAGTTTAAAAATAAATGATTACGTTGATGATTTATAAACTTATAATGTCGATATATTTCAAAAACTTAAATTTTACATTGACTATCCATATATTTATTTTGACTACTCAGATTTACATCTTGTCTAACCACCGAAAATCCGTAATTATCGTTAGATATTTAAAGTTATAACAAAGATAGCTAGAAGAACCATACATATAGGTCTTTTAACTGTCAATTTTTTTCAGTGTATTAACTCTCGCGCGTATAAGCCGAGACAATACTTTTTCCTGGATTCGATCAATAACCTTAATTGCAGATTCGCAAAGAGTTCGGCTCTCTGCGATTTAATGTAATATAGTACGATTCGCTGTCGGGATTGCGGTATGCACCAGTCGTCGGCTTTTCTCCACAATTGTAACGTCCTTTTGACGTTCCGGTCATTTTAATAAGAAAAGCCGAATCGCGAATAATCATTCCTTTCCCGGAATGTAACGTTTTCGTTCGTAGGGCTGGAATTCGTGACGTCACTGGTGTGGTTAAACAGTGGGTTCAGCACCGGGATTTCGCGATCTTTGTTTTTCCGGTCCAAGGTCGCGCGCGGCAGAGCGAACGTCCTGGATTCCGTATGGTTTTCAATTATGCTGGAAGCACGAACGGCGGTCGCAGCCTTCGAACTCACGGGACTTTGTTGACCTGCAATCATATTTCTCATTTAACAGTGAAAATGCCGGCGAGTAAATAAGGTCGCTTTTAAGCTCATTTTCGTTATTCAAGTAATTGCATCAACAGGCTCGGAATTTTCTGCTGCAAAATTACGTTTTACAAATGTCCAGTCAAGTTGAATGTTTTTCAAAAACTTTACCAACATTCAAAACTAACGGCATTTCGGGAAACCGTAAACGAGCGAACTTGATTCGGTTCAACTTAATTCATAAAGTTAATTTGTCGTTATTAACTTATTATGTGTTAGACCTGCAAAATTGATCGCATTATAAAATCATTTTGTATACTGACGGAAATTTGTTCGTTGAAAAGTAACTTTCTTAAAAATTACCGCCGCATACTTTTCACGTATATATTTATAAAATATTATAAATTTATAAGTATATCAAGTATATTATTTATAAGTATGTTAGTAAATTTATAAGTATATCCTGATTCAAAATTGACTGCCAACTTTAATTTTAGTTTTACGTAACGTTCAATCAACTTTTATATGACGTTTTTCTCAATATTGAGTCAACATTAATTGAACTAATGTTTCCCTTGGAGAACGCTCTGTTTGTTAATGAAACATATACGAACTGTGTACTTATTATTATAATAATTATTATTATTATTATTATTTTTTAAAAACGTTGCACTCATTAATTTATTATACTTCATGTGTTAAAAAAATTATGAAATGGATTGTAAAATTTGGATTTTGAAATTGGCGCCAAAAGTATAATATTGTTAATCAGATGAAAAATACACATAAAAATGAAAATCAATAAAAGGTTGATTATAATACATCAACACAAAAAAAATCGATTTCTTGAAATATTTTACGATAAAACTTTCTCTCAGTTTAACTCAATTTTTAGGTTAACTGTATAAATTGTATGAAAATCTACGGGAAAGTTTTTCTACAAAAAAAAATAACCTTAAAAATTAGCATTTTCACACGGAACTGAAGAATATTTAAGAGAGAACCGACATTTCTTCATTTATAATCTCAATTTAAATTATATTATTGAATAAAATACCCTTGATTGTCAGCACTGCGGAAATTTTCGCAATTTTTCAATGTGTCGACCTCTCAATTCGTCGGCGTATGTAATAATTGACGGAACTCTACCGTATAAACGATTCAGTCATGTTGGTTAATTTACGGCCGACTTATTTGCCCGCCACGATAGCTCGTTCATTATATTCGTATATGACAAATAACTGATTAGTACAGGACAAATAAATAGTTGGCGTAGGCGAAGCAATAACTCGTTTGCTGCAAGTTTTTACCGACTTCAGTTTTTGCTACACGACTTAGTCGTGTACGATAAACGAGGGACTCGTTTGTCCATTTCTTTGTGTATTTATAAAAAACGCAGAATTTTAGTCGAAACTTTCAACGACTATATTTACACATTAAAATCACTTTTGAACATTTTTAATTACATACATATATATTGAATTTATCTTTTATCGTGATTTTTGAGAATTTATTTATATATTCCGAATAAGTATGAATAATTCAAC
>JABFOV010002150.1:0-21111 GCA_022817685.1 Aradophagus sp. ZL-2020 | reverse complement strand
TTGTCATTCCTGATAGTCACATCAAAATAATAGAAAATAGTAATAATAAATAGTTTTTTGTGGATTAAGGGCCGAAAGTTGATGATTTCCCACGAGTGACGTTTTTCCACAATTATTTGCCATGATAATTGAAAACAGATCATTTTAATGGAACTTAGAAATAAAAAACTTGCCAAACAAATAATTTTCTGTTCAAAGGTAAAAATTGCTTTTTTCGTCCACCCAAAAATCAATAAAGTCAATCTTTTCATTTATAAAATTATTGAAAAAATAGTTCTTAAGTTTTAGTTATATCCAGACTTTTTTCACATTAAAAAAATGCTTTTTTTTTATTTTCATAAATGCCTGTAAGCAAATAAACGTATGCAATCACTTTAAATCCCACAATTTTAAAGAGTGTACTTTACATTATTACACAAAAGTACTAAAATAAACATACGTAAACCCTGTTCCATTATTTCTCAGACCTCATACCAAACGATTCCAGCAGTATTGACGTTTTCGCATCAGTTCACGTTCGGCGTGATCTGCTTAAAGCCGTGCTCTGCTTAAAAAATACGTCGAAATAAAAGGAAATGGCCCGGGCTCAAAAACAGGAATAAACTTTAGCCGATAATTAATAAATCTTGCATAAACAGAACGTCAGGGTGTAGGCTCCGTTCGAAATACCCGCGCGCGGCTCGGGTTTATAATTCGCCAAGCGGTTCGCACGTATGGGAATATTCGGAGCTCGTAAATAATCTGCCGGAGCGGCACGAAAGTTGGAACGATTCGTCAAAATAACATGTCAAAATAATGCCGCGGCGGAACATCCCTCGGATTAGAATTCACGCCGGCGTTTCTCGTTTCCAACGATCGACTTTCGCGCTTGTGTTTCACGGACCGCCACTGGTCCGCGAGCATTTAACTCGCATGGAAATACACCTCGGTCTTACGGCCCGAGGAGACGCGGCCATTCGCACATAAATATCGAAATGGCGTCGAACAGCCCGGATAAAAATGAATCGACGCGTAGCTGGACCGGTAATAGATAAATCTCACTCAGAATCATCGTTCAGAACTTTTGAAAATGATTTATGCGAGTTCGCCAGTTCGGACAACATTTTTCCATTTCCCCGGCGGTCATTACGTTGGAAGACCGAAATATTCTTAGACTATGTACGTAGGTAGCTGTTTCTCGTGACAGGCAGTGGATATCACTGACATTTTATGAAATTAGTGTTTCTGTTCAATAAACAAATTTCGAATCCAAATAAAAAAATTAGAATTTAAAAAAAAAGAAAGAAAATATGGGATAATTTTCACTCAATGTCCACATTCTAAAAAAAATAGTATCTTTTGTGGGGTACAGATTCTTTTGGCGCTAAATATTTATAATCTCGATGAAAATACATCTTTTCGCGTCATGAAGACTGATAGACTAAAAAATGCATTCACATAATTACGTCGAATCAAAATAGCAGTTTGCACAAATAAATGAATTTTACACCACTCTTTTTTAAAACTTCAGTTATTTCTGAAATAACTGTGTGATAAATAGAAAAATGGGACTTGCAATTGTTATTTTATTCAGCATATTAAACGCAACCCATCATTGAATGTATTCGTATTTTTCTCATAATTGCGGCATCTCTGCGGTAATGGGTTATTCTTTACAAGCGCGGTTTTTCGGCGAAACGAAAAAGGAAAAAAAAGGTGCGGATATGCGTGTGTTTGAGTAATGTGCCAGGGAATGAATTGCACGGTAAATAATGTTGACCGCAATTTAACGAGCGACGTGGCGTTGATCATATTATAATCTCAATTTAAATTACATTTTAGACGGATTACAGTCACCCTGTTTTGAATTAACGCGCTGTTCTCCACCTATAGTTTGGTCAAACTTCCTTGTTTATTATACATGAAACGCGTTCGGCCGCGCAGGTTGACGCGAAAGCGGTGTGGCACGAAACGGTTTCGCAAAGTCCCAAAAATCAAGGCACGCCGCAGCAAATCATCCTACTTTTCATTCAAACATTTATTTATACGCGTGAACATGAATTCCCCAATGATTTGGCTTCGAATATATTAAAGAACGAAAATGAAATAAACAAAGAAAGCAAACTATTGGAATGTTTTCCTTTTTCCAGTGAAGTTTATCGATTTACGTCAGACTTGAGTAATTTTGTTCCAAAAGAATTCTTTTTTACCTCTTTTTTGTAAAAAAAACAATGTCATTTTCTTCATAAGTTTTTTTGCAATCAAAAGATATTAATTTTGTTCAACTTCTTTTTGCAATTTATAAACATTTGCCAACTTCCAACTTGAACCACATGCATCTACAGAACTTCTTGGACATAATTTCTCTCACATAAAATGCAACTTATCCAGCGTTATTCCATTTTGATTGGTCGATTAGCTAAATGGCAAAGCGGGATTTCAAAGGGCACATCCGGTCAGCGATTCTCGGCGACAGCAGCGTAAAAATCCGATTAACATTCGCCGCCGGGGACCGGCGCCTAACTCGTTTACAAAGCGCGTCAAGCTCGCCGGTCGCGCTCCAGTGCACGGTCGGGGCGCATTACACGTACGCGGCGTGTAACGCGCGCTTGTTTAATATGTGGCGAAACGCGATAAAAAAGGTGGTCTCGAGCCGAGATCCGGGAGTCGACCGTTGCCGCAAGTTATTTCCGGGCTCCTTCGTACTAACCGACGGTCGACTGTTGCATTTTTATGGCCGCGCTTTCAGGGCGCGATGGCCAAGGAGGGCTCGCTTTCGGCGATCCTTTCGTCAGAATCGTGAGCCAAGTCCAGTCACGTACGGGATCTCGATGTGAAGCACGAGGCGCCGTAACCTTTCGCGCTCGGTCCTAACGCCGAAGGATTGTGGCCAGGTCCCTCGGCAAATTATTAATATGGACAGAAAGTTTCCCTTTGTTTTACTTCGATATTTCGTCTCGAGTTAAAATTTGTTCATTGGAAAAAAGTGGTGTCATTACGAAGAAATCCCGGATGAAATCTGTGCTATCGCAAATTTTGGTTAAAGACTATGCCACCTCCAAATTTCTTATTTAAAAATAGATAGGAAATTTTAAGATGGCACAATCTTCAAGCAAAATTTGAGACGTCTTTGTCTGGGATGTCGATTAAAAATATACTGAAAAAAAGTAATGAACGTTACTCTTTGGTTGTGTATTGAATGCATTTCTTTTTTATCTTCAAACTATATTGTTGACAAAAAATACTTTCGATTAATCTACAGTAATATTTTGGTATTTAAAAGGAGAATGAAAGGCTGAAGAGGCTGAAAATACTGAAATTTCAACTTTATTTCAGCTCCGAAACTGTAACTTCAGGGTTGAAAGAAGGTTGAATGTTTGTTTAAATTTGTTCAAAGTTCAAATCGTGTAGATGTATCCACGTGAAAATTTTTATATTCATTGAGAAATTAAACTTCGTTTTTATTCCTAATAAACAGTTACATAAAAATCTTGTTATCAACGCGCGTTGTTTATATGTCATGCAAATCAACCTCGGTTTTTGCGCGACGATGCTTTCAGATTGATGCACCCGGCTGTACAAATTGATTGCGACCTTTGAGAGAGGCTAATGGGGTCGATGAAAAATGATTTCGTCTGGCGACATTTGTAAACGAGCGTCTTGTGTTGATGAACTCTAGAGGGTTTAGCGGTAAAGTGTGTAAGGGAGTAATGGCAATGGAAGCTATTCGAGTTGTTGCATAGCGAGAAAAAATATTAAAATAATGATACGGTTTCTTGTTGTTAATTACTTTTTTTTACTTTCCCACCTTGTTAATTTAAATGAACCTACTTTGTGCATTATATAAACAGTTGCACGCAAGAAGTTTGCACTATTATGCGGACTCGGTGGGATTATATTGAGAAAAATAAATGAATTATAAAAAATGATAATGCAAGCTGGCTTTTTTGCATACTTTGCAATAACTGAAAGTTTAATTCACTTCGTATTGAAAACCCAAGTTTGTATAAAATTAATTTGTTTTGTTTTTAAATTTACGAACGGAAAATAAATATTCAAATTAAATTTTCTCGTAAAAACTTTTGATTTAAATTCGTTGCAAAAATAAAGTTAACGTTTGTTCAAGAAGTCATTACAGAAATGTAACTGCATATTACGAAATTTTGATGAATTTAGAACTTTAAGATTTCTTGGTCTTTGTTACATTTTTAAATTATTTTTCAAACTTTTACCTTTTTCATTCAATGTATTATTCGTAATGTTTGATATATTTATACTTCAAATTAAATAAGCTTTCTGATTGTCGCGAGCGGAAAGTAGAATAAAAAGATCTTCGTTTAAATTATTATTCAAAAAAATTGAAAAATAAATTTAATTCTCTGATGCATGTCACAAGGCAATAGGTTGAATTTTAAATGTTTAATTTGAATTCAAATGTATCACATAGAAAGTGACCGGCCTCGTCTATCAAATGGATACCTCTTTATTTAGTGTCGCACGAGCTCGAAATCACTTCACGCACGGACACCGCCGCGTCTGTTTAGTTAGCATTTCACAACTGTCGCGCGGAATCCGTACATGACTTTTACTAGCCGGCCGGCCAAAACAAAAGTTGGCGATAAATTTTGCGAAAATGCTGTTACTTTTGCGGCCGCGAATTTCACGCTCACGGTTGTTAATTCGGATTATATATAACGTAGAAATTCGGATTCAGGGGGACGAGGCACGAGAGGGGAGATTATGAAAAATGATCGACGGCGTATGAAACGAGGGTGGAGGGGGGAGGCGGGAATGAATATGCAAGAATAAATTAATGCGCATAAAGGACGATAATTGGCAACGTGGAAGGGTGAGCGCGCGTTATTCGAACCGCAATTTCCAATATCATACATATCGCGAGTCCACATTTTGCCCATATACAAAACGCGAGCAAAATTCTGTGTTTTGGGTGTAGATAAATAGAAAATAGAAGAGCGAAATGGACGACAAAATTGTTTCTGAATCAAATGTGAAGAATCGGATCAATTGATTAAGACATTTCAAGATTAGCGATTGTGAACCACTAAAACATACTCACAATTTCTGAGTAATTATATTAAGTATTAAAAAAAAAAAAACCATTTTTATAAGTTCAAGGATATTAACTTTATTTTTTAAACGAAACCGCAATTGAATTAGAACTCTGCGTAAATAACCGGAAGTTTAATTTCCACGTATAAATCGCAAAGTAACGATCGCCGGTTGGCATTAATTAATTATGACCAATGAGAGTACCGAGAGGACCGAGGTCGTGCTTTGTTCCTTCTTTTTCCTATTGCCGCTGATGGCCCCGGTGGATTACGCGGCCTAGTTAAATTTAAACAGTCTCAGCAAAGGATCATTTCATTTGATCGATTGAAAAAGAGGGGAAAAAAATCAAGCGGGCTCGCGCGAGCGAGGGAGACGCGAGTCCGAGTGGGAGGGGGGTGAATCGGAGATTGGCATTCACGGCCGGTGGCATTCACGGAGTCGGGTTCGGTGGCTGAAAATGGAGAACGGCTATCGTTCGTGAGTAGCGAGCTATCGGACGGACGGTCAATTTAAACTGAAAATGCAAAAAGTAAATTAGCCAGACAGAACGATCGTTCGGCGGTTTGTCCCGCCACACTGCGCCGCAGCGTCACGTGTGCGGGATCGTGCGGTGCCTGTGGTCGTTGGATTTTACGAACACCAGGTATGTTATAACGAAGCGGCTGGCACACGCATGATCCACAGGGGCCATATGCCACGGAATCCAATTGGTTTTTCATATACGCCGGGACGTGGATTATAAATCAGCACGTGTATTCGTGTTTACGTTGACGTCGAGATGCGGGACTGCCATTTATTGACCATCATACGGTAATTAATGTTTCGCTGATGACCAGGTTATCGGAGATTGCTGACGACAGGGAATTGCTGAGGAAACTTTATTGGAATAACACAAGTTTTACATGCGACTGAACTTCCAAACGTTATTTTAACAATGAAATCGAACTTGGAAATAATAAAGTGTATAAAGTACATTTTTGCTTTCCACTTTTCTCTACAATTTTGCTAACAGAAGTTGTAGAAAAATGTAAAATCAAGTGAAATACAATTATTTGGAAGATCGATAATTGTACACTGAGAGAAATAGATATTCAGATTGATTATCCAGATAGTCAATCTAGATAGTTAAAAAATAACTTATTATTTTGATAACTTATGCGGTATTTTTTGATATTTTTCATAACCGTAGTATTCACATTGATTATCTGGATGTTAGCTATTAGCTATTAGTTTTTTTTATAACTTGATTTATCATCTAAGAATGTTTTTCAAGCATTCTGTATTGATGAACGATTTTTTTTCTAAATATTTAAATTAAATCGTAATAGAAAATTTATGGAAAATTGCACATGGAAAAAAATAAAATTCTTCGAAAGCACATCTTCGACTTTCATATCAGTGTTGTGAATTACATTTCATAACCCTCAGTAAATACAACGAATCTCGTACTTATGTAGCGTAACAAGCAGGACCTACATTTTCAATTGTGCTGGCATTGTTTCGGATCTTTGTACATAATCTCAGCTTTGCAATTGTGAATATAAACAGAATTCCATGTTTCGTAAGGATAAGAGAAAACGAAAGATGATTTTTATTATTAGAAGCTTTATCAAGAGGTTTACTTTGATGAAATACTGTATAACTCGCGAGGGAAATTAATGGAAAAAAAAATCAGCAGTTGTAATCTCAAAATGTCTTTCCAACTCACATTTGAAGTTGTTTTCAATGTCCTCTTTCCTGGTCAGTAAACAAAATAACAATAGCTTACAAATTGTGGCAGTGTAGATTAAATGATTTTCATACAAGTATTAGAAAACCACAAGTATAAAAAATACATTATTTTCGCACAAGTATCGAAAAGTTTCAAGTTGTAGAAGATATGAAAACATGAAGAACAGGTCACTTTCTTTCTCTAAATCAGTATTCGACTAGATTCCAAGTGACCGCTTCGTGCTGTAACCAAAAATTTTACTCGATAGATGGCTTTAATACGTGCCTCAAATCATGCGTTTTTCCGTTCATGAAAAAAAAGAAACAAAAAAAAAAAACTGAAAAACCCGACTTTCCACCTCGCACGCTGGAATGGACGAGCTTTCATTTGCCACGTTTGCTGAAGCGCGATAAGTCGTCTTTAAGAGGATACGAAGCCTCGCTAAACATCTTTCTCGGTTTCCCTTCGAGAAGAAAACTTTCCTCAGCGCGTCGGGCTTTTTGCGGGGATTATTCTTCCCGCGATATCTCTCGCGCAAGGAAACTCGGCATAATCACGGAAACGACCGACGTAATAAAGTTGGCGGGTGAATTTTTTAAAAGATCTCGTCTGACCGGTCGCCTCCGATAACCGATCCCTGACCAGCCGCTGTAATCTTGATCCCCGATTCAAAACAAGCCTTTCAGCTTGGCCGCGACGCAGATTTACCTGCGAAATAGGAAACTTCGTTTCGGCTTCGCCGGCTGTTCCTTGGATTGTAACGGCTCGATTTAACAGCCCTGTTGCTCGACGCCTCAGTTCTCAACTAGTTAGGACTCTTTATCGTGCTCCCCATCCAATTTCTACGTCCGCGGTGTCGACAATATTTATTATTCTTTTAAAGAAAGACAGTATTACCTGAAAGTCAGTCGATCTAATTATTTTATCTATCGGTTATTTCCAGTTACATTGAGCGGAATTCATTCAACACAGGAGGAAACCTCGTTATTATTTGGCCAATGGAAATCTGTGTATAGAAAATCCGTAAATCCAACTGCTACAAGAAGATTTGTTTCAGATTAAAACTTATTAATATTTGGCTTAGAAGAATCTATGTATTGTATAACAAATTTTTCCGACTGCCATCAGAGGATTCGTATTTGATAAAGACTTCAAAGAATTAGCATAGAAAAATTTGCATATAAAAAATCCACCGATCTGACTGCCACAAGGATAAGGATAAGGATTTTTCTTCGAAGAGCTCAGTTATATCTGCATGTTATATATAAAATTTAACAAAAGCACAGCGCTTCTTTGACGAAAATCGTACTGTTTAATTAAAATTTCGAGAAAAACAACTTTTTTTTTCACTTTTATTCACCTTCGTTCAATCAACAAAAATTGCGATTCCAAAGAATCAATTTGTCCGACAATTAAAGCAAGTGTCGAGAATATTGTGGTAGCTTGCGCGAATTCGTTCAACTTTCCTAGTCGAAACGATCGCCGTGGCGCTATCTTGATCGAGGGTCGGAATAAAACTTGGCCGAAAAGTGTAATTATTTTGCGCCGGCGTGGTTCTTTTTTTCTCCCCTTTTTTTCCCGCTCATCCACGAAAACTTATGACTTAGCTTCGAGCCGCGAAGATACAACGGCCGCGATACCGCTGATTCATCGATATCGTAAATAGAAGTTTAATTAATTCGCCGCTCGGTTAACTTGGCCGACAGGTCGACGCGTGCAAAGCAAGTGGCGCGGGCGCGCCGGGATTATATCGATGGCATAAAGGATGAAGCCTTCGTAATCCGATTTCCATCTCTCTTTCGTTTCACATATATCCCCCTATCGGGCACATACTTAGATTCAATTTAGCAAACATACACATCTGCTCACTTTTACGAACAAGCCGCTTCAGCGAATTTCGTCATTTAACTTTCGCTCTTGCTCCTTTTTACTTATAAACTTTCCGAGCCCCGGAAAAATAAAAAGAGGCGAGAAAGAAAGATCTATCCATTCGAGGATATTAATAATCGGCGGGGTGAGGACCGCCAAAACGACGGGCGGAAAGAAAGAGAGAGAAAGAGAAAAAGGTACGACTCAACTTACGGAGAGGGGAGGGGGAGTTGCGTGCGAATGGAAATCTTTTCGTATTAATGAAAAACGCGGCCTTAAGGATGACGTTTAGAAAATGTTTATTATAACGAATATCTTTTTCATTGTGCCGCTTTCTCCCCCGAAGCAGCGGAAAGCTATTGTGAAGAATAAATGCAGGTTATCGTTATCGCGTCTATTTCACTTTTTATTTCAGTTGCCCTCCCCACCTTGACCTGCGTCGCGCACACTTTTTATGATTTATTTAAAGATGTGTGGTACAGTATCAAGTTCGCTATTTGAGATCAAACAATCATTTCGGATGATCATTTTGGGATAAATCAGTTATAAGTTGATTCAAACAGTTTCCTATGCTTGGTATTAAAAGCCTTCTTTATCACCTGAGTCGAAAAATATTGTAACGAAGGCTTAAATCTAAATTTCAATAAAAAAAAATTGTATATTCTGGTCCGAATTTGAATCTTCTTGCAACCTGAATTGAAACTTTTTTCAATCAAAGTATTGTAGATAAAACGTAATTTGCAAAAAATCGTAATTTTTTGCAACTTCGTATTAATTTCTATCGTTTTGACTTAAAATCACAATCCACCAAATTTCAAAGTCATAATCAAACACTTTTGTCATCATATTCTCGTAACGCAATCTCCTCGTCGGATTTCCTTGTCGGATTTCTAGACAATTTAACTGCAATTTGTGGAGAATAAAATTTACGCCACCTCATTCGATCCGCCAAGATTGTTGATTGAAACGCAATATTTTTAATCATCCCTATTCCTTCGTAATGACCACCGCACATTATTGATACACCGTCGTGCGATTCCGAAACAAAAGTTACGACCGACGGGATTGTTGTTTCATTAAACACTGCAACGAAGTAATAACCTCAGCATCGATGTCGCAGAATAAATGGGCGCGTCATGGAATTCACAGTAGTTTCGTCCCAGCGTCGTTTATATTCTTTACAATATTGCTTGCCCGTGTTTATCTTGAAATGGATTGATATCTTCGGGATAAGTATCGACGGCTTTATTTATTGTTCAATGCTTTTAAGACTCCGCGCGAGACTTGCTCCTATTTTTCTTATCTAGGCTGCGTCTCGCTTGTTATTACTGATCGGATTCGCAATATAAAAAGCACTTTCCAGGAGTAATCTATAAATATCCGCGGCGCCCGGATCGATAATAATTGTGCGCTTTTTACCGGCCAAATTATTCAGAAGCGCCGTAGCCGGGAAATATGATTATGCGCACTGTAAAAATTTAGTCGGCGATAAAAATTTAAAGCCGGCGTTAAAGTAACGCCGCTCGCGAAGCTAATCGTAAAACGTCGCTCGGTCGGATAAACAACGTTTTCGGGCGGGATTGGAGTTCGGGCGTCGCGTCGCGGGGAGTGTCAAAGCGCGGTATTATTCGCGCGCATAACTCAAGGTGTTTGCCCATTGAGGCGCTTCGTGGCCACACCTTTGCATTGTACGACTTGCTTGCCGATCATTCGATCGGCAATGGACGATCGTTGGGAGATGTCGGCACGGAGGGTGGAATAAAGTAACGTGAATAATGCCACCGCCTTACTGAACACGTGTTTTACGGATTATATTTCTGATAGAAAAATTGCGTGCAATGAAGACTTAGAAAAAAGTTAAAGGCGATCAGAGGGTGGGGGGCAAATTATTTAAGGTTCCCGAATTTTTTGTTTCTTCGAAAAAAAGTTTTTTTGATCGTTACGTGATATCGACGCCCCAGACGAAGACTAGGCTCAAATTTTGGTTGAAGACTATGCCATCTCAAAATTTTACATGTATTTTTAAATGGGGAATTTTGAAATGACATAGTCTTCAACCAAAATTTGAGATAGCTTAGTCTTTGTCTGGGGTGTCGATATCTACTTGAATAAGTAAAAGTTTTCCAAACGTCATTTGACAATCAAAAATTATTCTTCAAAGGGGGAGTTGACGATTAGAGAACTTTTTTGGGGGAATTTATTCTCCACCCTCACTCTCAAAAATACCCTTCTAGTTTACGATTCTTCATTCCGATTGAAAAGGATTTTCATTTCAACAATTTTTCTAAAAGGAATCTTTTTCTTTTAAAAAAATCCTCTTCTTCCAAAAAGAGTTACAAAGTAGATTGAAATATCACCATTTTGAGAGAAAATTTATCTTTTTTCGTTCCAAATTAATACTTTTGGTTCAAAAGGATTCATGTTAATTGAAAAGAATCCTTTCCAACGTAAAGTGTATTTTTGTCAGTGCTGAATAGAAATAACTCGCTACTGCAAATGATTATTTTTTAATTCACTTCCTTTCTTTATTCGTATTCAAAATTTCAAGAAATGTAAAACAAACGTAAAAATGAATTAGATAGTAAAATGATGTCGCGATCAATAACAACTGTGCCAATTATTCATAAGCAATGTCGAAGAAAATTTGCTCACAAACAAACTGACACGAATGCATATCTTAATCGATAAGCACTGGTAAACTTTAATTCCATCTTTAATGCGACCATTGTTCTCGAATGTCTTAATGTGTACACACACACCTACACTAAAGAACAAACACATTCACGTGTGTACACACACAGACGCTATTGGTATTATCCTCAGAAACGAAACGAGTTTGTTTGTAGAACCCACTTAATTGCTAGGAATTCACCGACAGTTTACTGTTTAAAATCTGGTTCAATACTTTTTCCGCCTTTGCCGCAAAGAATTTCCAAGCGAAACCAATCTCCCGTAATTTTTTCGCCCCCCGCTTTGCGTAAAAATGTCCGGATAATGACATTTATCTTTGACGTCGATTTGTAAATTGGTTCGGAATTGCATTTACAAATTAATTCACAAGCACAAGCGCAACCCGACGCAAATGTTGTTTTTAAATCCACATGGTCGACAAGATTACATTATTTTGCAATTTATGAAAGCGGACCTTTCAACCGAGCGGACAGCGCTTCATTTCCAAAAATGTATATTCCAGCGAAAGAGATAAATTTGTCGATACGTATCGTGTTTACACACTACTCAAATGTCCGGCAGTCGCGACCGAATCGGTCGATTCGATTACATCTGGCGAAAAATCCATTGAACGTATTTGGTAAATAGTACGGCCGGCTTGCAAAGGAAAGTGGTATTTTCTTCTTAAATGGTCTTTCGGTAAGAAGATTTCGATTTTATATAATGTGATTGTACAATCTGTGGAACAGAAAATGATCTCGTCGAATTGTTTTCTTACATTATACCGCGGTCTTCCAAGTGCATCGATTGGGTTTTAAGTCGAAAGATGTTCATTGTAGTTCGCCATCGCCAAGATTTCGCTTCGCAACAATAGCAATAAAATTGTAATTGATTCCCCGTACTTTTTCCTCGATATGTACCCGTAGTTACATTGTAGAATATTAATAAGGAATTTTATTAAAAGTATTGGTAACGATGTTGGAGCTGCGCGAGATTAGCTCGAGTGTAATGTCAACATCGGCTGGTTTATATTAAAATAATATCTTCTATATAGATTTTAATATGTCATGAGTAGCGGGATTATTTGAACGGATACAGTTTTGACTAATTTCTGAAATTTCAAGTTTTATAAATTGCCTTATTTAAGTATCTTTCGATACTTTGTGAAAATTTATAAATTAATTACACATATAAAAGAGTTTTACTAAAAATGACCATGACATGTTGAAAGCAGACGTTGTCGATTAAAGTATATAAAATATTATTATATGTCATTTTAGCAACTTTGAATTTAGATTGTACTATCCAGATTTTATTACTTTGTTTCGGCCCACCTGAGTTGTAGGTGGCGCCATAGTGAAACAGTGTTGTACAATCCGAGATATGGCGAAATACTGTAAACAGTGATGCCAATAAAAACTACTATATATATATACAATCCGAGATTATACCATCATTTTCTTACCATCTCAAGATGATACACCCTTTTTTTCAGTGTGACAAATATTGATTTTATCAGTGGTAATTAGTGTTAATTAGCTGTTAATTATTTCAAATTAATTATTCAGTAGTAAAGATAGAAAAAAAACATTAATGTTCTTCAAACATTTTGAAGTTAACGTCTAGTTCAATATCAATTCAACATAAATTCATTGTATTTAAAACGACGTATTTTTCCTATGTAATATATATCAATGCATGTACATTAAGTAAATTGAAACAGTCATATTGTATGTATGACAAATTTCATATATTATTGATTTTACCACAAGAATATGCTGTGACAATGTTTGACTCGAAGCCGATATTGAATATTACACTCAGGCTTCGAAGCTAAAAGTTTACAATGACAAATAAAATAAAATTAACGCAACGTAAAACCATCACGCTAAAATCAATTTAAAGTAGGTAAATAATGAAAATTACTCACTCATTCGTTGGGACCATTGTCACTGAAGACGGTCCAAAATGGACTTACCTGAAAGTAGAAGAAGACAAAATAATCATTAATATAAAATGTTTTTCAATTTCACATCATTAAACATAAACAATTTTTTTAATAAATATTTATTATAATTAATTGATTTATAGAAATAATGGTGGGTGTCACGGAGCAGGAACTGAAATTTGCAAGTTTGAGTTTTTCCACTCATAAGAAAGCAATGTCATGAGATTTAATGACAAGTTAAATAAAAGCGTTGAAAAAAGCGACAAACGGCGGAAGGGAAATTAGCTCGAAACAAGATCGCAGCCTAAGCGAGTGGCGGCCGGGTGGCTTCGAGTCCGGGCCGGGAATAAATTCGATAGGACGGATCGCGGCTGCGAATGACTGAGCCGGCTTTGCTGTATATATTCGCGGAAACGTGCGCGACTAAATGAAAGGAATGTAAATCATAAAAAGTTACGAGCTTTTAAATCTCTTACAAGGTGGCGCACGTTCGCTTTAATTACCCCGCATCTCTCATTTCTCCGGCGCGCTTCGTTCCGCACGAAGAAGGCCGACTTGGTCCATTTTCCGGCGCCCCCGCACCCTATCGCGCTCATTTGAATTCCGCCAGGATCTGTCGTATCTTTGCTGTTCTCGTTCGCTTCTTGCCGACTCCGGCGGCGCCACCGTCGCTTAGTCTTAAAATACGGCCAGGAGTGGGGGTACACTCCGGCCAGATAGATCATCTTCAGAAGCGCGCTCCGGGGATAATTAACTACGTGGCTGTTACGCCGATATGCCGTCGGTCGTCGTCCATTGCGAGAAAAAAGTACTCCTAGCCCGCCAAGTTTTTCACCCGCCCGCCCCAATATTTTTTTCTTTTCGCCCGCGTTATTAACTTTCCGGCGAGATACGCTACGATCATTTACCCGGGAGAAGCAGCGCCGCACGCTTCGGCGAAATACTCGCTCGTTTCTTAACGTTTTATTACCGCGAGTTTCGAGTTTTAATGTTACTTATGTCGCTGCTTTTTGTTGCTTCGCACGGGCTTTCAAATGATTCCCTCTATGGCGCGGTCCCTTCAACTGCTGAATTTAAATTTTATATGTACAAAAAGTTTGGTCGAGCTGAACGCATGAATCGCGCGACCGTGTGCTATGCATTATGTTCACATACATAATAAATTGAAATTATTTTGTTGTATCGTGTTATGTAACATAGGTCTTATAAGGATGCGGTTGTACTGTAGGATATACTGTAGAAGCAGATATTAGAAAATAGGTTATTGCACAATTTTCAGAATATAAAAATGTCGCTTTTTGCACAACATAATATTTTTTAATAGAAGAAAATTTTTTTTATCAGTGATTGCAAACGTAAATAAATTTTGAGTGAATTTTTTTGGTAGTCGAGAAAAACTGCGGATTTTGGTGATTTTTACGCGATAAAAAAACGAAATTTCGTCACAGATTATTTATCTCCGAGTGGAATCACTGTTTTATTATATTTATGTAATATGATGAATGTGATTATATCTTCTTTACTATCTTTATTGAAGAAACTTACTTCCCCTAAAACAAGTAAGACCTTTCAACTTTACACAAAATTATAAAAATTTACATAGTTACAAAAAGTAGCAAGTAGATTCTGTAAAATTCTATAAGTTCGCGAGTTGAGTTATAAATTGCACAGGTTTTGTTAGCATCGGATCCGGTATAGTATTTCCTGTTTTGTTGTTTCACGCTTCCATAGCCTATTATTCTCACGAACATTTTACCTAGACAAATTTAATCCTACACTATTACAAGTGACTTCCATGCACCGGCTGCGCGCAGTTTCGTACGACGCTGCAAACTACACAAAGCCAAATTTTAGATTCCATTTTCAGGTGCTCGAAAAAACTAAAGCCCCTCGTATTCCCTTTACTCAAATTTCCTATCAAAATTTTAATTCCGACGTCTTACTGCGATCGGAAAGAAAAGAAATAAACTTTTTTTTCATCGCGCGAAAAAAAAGGGCGATCGATATTTCTTAAAACTCGAATTAAAGCGGTCCCATAATTACGAACTATCTAAGACTTAACGTCAAAAGAGATGACGGAGACATTTTCCAGCGTAAAGCTCAAGAATAACGTGGCGCATGATCTCGTTCATATATAATTTATAGCTCCTCCAGATTCCGTGTTACATGAAAGTCATATATATTTTTCCCCCTTTTTTTGCACAGCCTGGTTTCAACGTTGTGAATCCTCGGACTGCCAGACAACTAGGATAATAAAAAACGACGTTCCCAGTTTGTTAATTCATTATTAAAAGTAGAAGAAATTAAGTTTGCTTTCGCTGAATGAAACTGAGATTAAGTCAGGTAATTACGATCGTTCCGAAAACAAGCGTTTAAAATGCAAATGATACATTTGAATCCTAACTTAATACATTTAAATCGAACATTATCAAATTATACGACTTGCATGTTACGTAACAATCCATTTAATAAACTGTAATTTTATTTAAATACTTCTTTTCTATCAATTTTTCTGAAAATAATGTTCGCGCAAAAAAGAGTGCAATTATATTAAACTTTGTCAATTTAATTTAACGCAATGCAAAATTAACTTTACAAATTGTTTTGTATAATTAAATTACACAAATATATATATGTACAACGAGATCCTTGTAGTCAAAACTAAATTTAAATTTAATGGATATTGAAAATTAATAAAAGTTCATTTCAGGTTCATGAATTATAATTAATGTTAATATATTGAATTTAGATCAAAACGTTGCCCTGCTTTCATTAAGTTTTGCATTAATTTTAACGTAGTTTGGATTGTAAACAAATCGAAAATACAAAGCACCTAAAGTTTCATATAAAAATGTCAATAATTTATAAAACATTAACATTAATATAATTACAATTTTTACAATATACTATTATTAATTATTTTGATTACACTTTTTACTGTTTTTCATTAAATTTGTTCCAAAACTCATGTAAATAAGTTCAAGTTGAGAACACATTTCTTTGTTCGAGATATACTTGAAACAAAACGGAGACTTTTCGTGTTGTTGTTAAGATGTTTAAATTTCAAGTGAAGTGACGAAAAAAAAGTTGCCGCTATCATTCAACTGCATAGTTGCGACGCATCGAAGAACTGACGTGATGTGTCGAGAAACGGGAGGAATGTCAAGTCAGATGGGATATATGTCATGAGGTGACAAGCGGAACAAATGGAATCTGAACCAGCAATCCTCTGGTGTAAACTGCTTATACGTTACCATCTCTGGTATCACTTGACACTGATCTAATATCGGTAGAAATAATAGATTCCTCGTTCTCCTTACTATTTCTCTAATTGTTACTTCGGTCCCCGAGCAGCGTGACTGAAACCACTGGGAAAAATTACGTGGCAACTGAAACTAGTCGTCGGAATCATTAACTTTATCAATTACGCGATCGATATCATTCGAATGCTACGTAATATGAAAGAATGAAAGCTTATTAATAAAAGGAGTTGAATAAAAATGTGGCGGAAAAAATGTGTTTGCTTTTTTCTTTCGAAGCCGAGCTGAAAAAATTGCGAGGAAATATCCAGACGAAGGGAAAAAGGAAGAAAACATTTGGGGCATTCGTTCGTAGAATTTCATTATTTCATTTTCATGTCGAATATTTTAGTCTCGCAGTATTGTACGAAGTTTTGAAGTAGTTACATTGACAATAAATCACTTATCGTGTATTTTGTTTGCGAGATTGTACAAAAAGTACTATAACGGAATCGAATGAATTGGGGGAAAAAAGTTACTTTTTTCAACTTGACAAAAGCGAGATTAGTCTCGCATATTTTTCATTGTCATCGCGGCAGTTTTTTCGTAACCGCGATAAAATGAAGTCACTTGCTGAGATATAAGTATTCTTTAATATTGGACGAGAAAATTATGGAATGACAACATTACTTAAAACAGTTGGAATATTTAAATAAAAAATTACATTATGCAAGTATTTTTTGTTACGCATAAAATTGCAATTAATTAAATACTATAAAAATAAAATATTAATAATTATCCAGAAATTCATTAAACAAAATAAAATGTTACCAATTCGCTCATTCCTTTGTTTCTTTTCAAGATCAATTGATGAATATTAACGTTCACTTTTTAGCTTATTCGATTTTATTTAACAAGTGGGGATGATGTTGAAACGAACACCACAGCAAAAATTTAAAACATATATATATTAACGCTATTTGGCTCCACTCGCAAAAAAAAAAAAAAAAAAAAAAAAACAGCATTAATTTCGGCAATTTATAAAGACGTGGTTTTCGTCGACATTTATCCTTTCCTTTCTTTTTGTTTTTTACAGTAATAAAACTTATAATTTACAACCCCCTCAAATCGAAAATTTCATCATATTATTAAACGTGTCTGACGAAATCCTCATAAATTTCCTTAAAATTCGTAAATGCTAATTATCAAACTTTGCGGTTTAATTTAAATGACCGAACTTTCGCTCCTATTTTCAGTTTTTCTTTTCGTTTCTCCTTTTATTTTTGTTTTATTCTTCGACGAATGAAAAAAAGAAGGTTGGATAACATTTCAGTCCGGCGTTGGAAGAATTCAAATTTGAACTTAGAGGTGTTATAACATGACGCGGTTGAAGAATAGATCCATAGTGGAAAATGAAAGGAAGTGGAACGATGGCGGCTTGCTATTGGGGAAGGGCGATGGGGAATGGGGAACTGGCTGGTTCATGCATATGCCACAATCTCATTTGACTGCATAATCGCGTTCTAGCCTCACAGGATTATCGTGTCAACAAGTTACATATTTTTGAATTCCACCATTTTCACGTAGACAAATCTTCATCGCACCCTCCCTCACAAAGAACACCGCCAATTTCAACCGTGCCCAAACTACTGTTACCTTACAATTTTATTATTGTCATTTTGGAGAAAATATTACAGTCCATTGATTTTTTAATATTTTTTCTATGAAAAAACTGTAAAAATACATTAGGTAACGTAAAATGAAATCCATTATTTTTTGCAAAAAAAAAAAAAATGTATTTCTTTTTACTACAAATAATATTTTACGTCTCCTTTTTTGAAAATCAAGGTCACGGTAATCGTAATATTTAAATATCATCGTAACCGACGTCTTTTTACTATTAGTTTCGACATTAATCCCACTCTGATTTGTCTTTCGGCAATCGTATTCGGAAACTTTTGCTTCGATGGCAAACAGTAGACACTGATCGTATTTTCGTGTTTGCTGTGACTGTTTTCAGGTGTTTTGCGACATTAATGTTCCCGAGAATGGACTAGACCCGAAGTTATACAGCAGCTTACAGATTAACTTAAATAAGTAATTACCAAAGCTACTTGTAGCGCAAGTAACAATTCCCCAGGCCGAAGATCGTAAGGTGGAGTGTCGAGCGGGTTATTTAATAAATAAATACCGTTTTGATGGATAAACGTAAATCTATTTTCGAATTCTCGATCATTGACCAGAGATTGAAGATGCAAACAAAAATGTTTAATAGATATTATTAATCAAATATTTACATATTAACGTAGTGTTACAAGGTGAAAAATTCAAAGAACTGGGTTTTTCGCAGTACACGATTGAGTAATTTCATATAGGATAAAAAATTGATAAAAAATGAAGTTTCACGCGTGGTTGTTTCACAAAGGACCTGGTTTTATGAATTTTTTCAACATTGAATTTTAGAAGTAAAATGTATAACTGTCATTTCACCTCATGTCAAACTTCATTTTCATTAAAATTGTAAATTTGAAAAATAAACAAGGATAAATAAAAATAGTTTCATTTTTCATTATCGTTTATCTTTATAGATAATTTTCTGTCCCATTTGAATTTAAATTTTTCACATATAGATTAGGTTGAGTTGTAATAATTATTGATGGTTTTTAAGCCAAACATATTTTTATATTTATGCGAAGATTGAATTGTTTCTGAACATACAAACGACTTGATAACAAGAGAAAATAATCGGAGCGTCTGACGACTGTCGTCGACTTTAATCTTGCTTGCGTTAACTCAAACAGTATTAGCTCCGCAAATTTATTACGAAAACATTGCTGGTTGCCAAAATGTTCTTAACTTTATCAGCAACCGAGTTTTGCGATGGTTCGGCCACGGTTTTCATCAAATCCTCTCGATTTCGAGACGCGGAAAACCGAATTCACTCAAAATCGGCTTGCGTTCGCATCTTTTTACCATACCTTCTTCCTTTTCTGCCCAATGTGTATTTACCATCGGGCCAAGTGGCCGAAAATGGAATTTAAATTTCAAAATAAATCGATCGGCGACTTGATTAAACAATTAATCGACAATTTCACGTCGTATCAAGGCATAATTGGACGCACACGTCGACCGGAATTAACGATCGTGACTGCGTTTGGAAATTAGGGGAAATTGATTAAGGCGGCGGAAATACCAAAATTTCGGATCACTCGAGCGGCTTTTGGCGAATGAGACGTTAATCGATTCATTATTGCTTGACGAAAATCATAACACACCTCGAATATAGATACTGACGACTTTTTTCTATTTTCGTTGATTTCGTTTTTGTTTATTGTTATCATTTATTATTTAACGCGATATAACAAAGTGGCTAAATAAATTGAAATTACCTTAAGATATTAGTGATTTTATCATTATTAATTTTGTTAAAAAATGAAATTTCAAATTTAAAAAGAAATACTTTAAATATAATTTTTGAATAATATATTCTCAAATCGATTGTACGCGTTACCGTTGTGTTATGTGGTATTAAAAAAATGTAAAAACATTGAAATAAATACCGATCGATGACGGTAATGAAAAATTTCCAATCTGAACAATCATTTAAGAAAAAATTACATATTTATCCCGTTGATATACGATAATTTTTATGCACAACTGTTCATGAATTAATCGAAATGAAGCATGTCTCGGCGATAATACTTAATAGCGCGGAAATAACAAAATAATGCGATTGACTCTTTGTGCCGTGCTCACATTCGCATGTATACAGTTATCATTGCGTGAAAAAACGCTCGTTTCAACGACCGTCATTAATACACACGTTTTATTTTCGCGCAACGGGTTTTAATTCCAGCGTATTAATTACGCGCGTCCACGTGCAACGCAATGGAATACATTTCTAATAAATATGTGTAACGATAAACGTAATTATAGACCAAGTAAAATCGTATTAAAAAATTACTGTATTATGCGAATAAACTGGGTCGAACCGGCAGTGTTGTAAAGATTGTTACAAATTGAAGACAAAGTACCGTGAGATTTAATGAAAATGTTGTAGGGATAATGTGTTCTGGTGTTGCGTTCGTGATATACACGTGAAAAGATCAAATTTATTTATTGAGGTGATTTTATTTATTTAGTTATATGATTTTGTTACTCCAACTAAAATGTTCAGTTTTATTTGAAATATACAAATCTTCCTCACAAGAAAAGTTTAAATTTTCAATTGTAAATAAAATAACTCATCATGGAATTAGTTAGGTATGAAAAAGTGATTGTTTAATTACATCAGTTAAATGTTTTAGTAAGAAAAATGTTATTTAAATGAACAGAATTTTACTTTCAGTAACCTACATTTTTTTGAGTATTTAGCAATTATTTATAAATAATTTAAATAGGTTATTCACATATTTAAATATCATTTAATTCAATAATTCTCACATTTTAAATTAAATTGATTTAAAACTCAATCAAAAAAGGGAAGACTGAAAAAAAATGTGAAAGAAGTTTCAATCCTATTTTATCACAAATTCGAACTTAGAAATAATATTGACTGTAATTAACCAAAAAAAAAAAAAAAAATACTTCAAAAAAACAGCACAAAATCTTCTGAATAACTATAT
>JABFOV010002149.1:0-21117 GCA_022817685.1 Aradophagus sp. ZL-2020 | reverse complement strand
GTGAAGAACTTATGGTCGTTTAAGGGTCAATAACTGGGGTTGATGCTGAAATTACAAATTATAACTCAAAATAAAAAAAAAAAAAAAAAATTAAAACAAAAATGTAAAACTTAAAAATCAAGTATTTGAAGGATTAATGTAAATGTTTTTCTTTTTCAGAACAAGTCAAACCAGAATCCAACAATACAGTTCCTAGGACAAGAAGGAGGGGTGAGTTTCATTTTGATTGGCCAATTTTTTTAATTCATTAACATTTATCAGCGAATAAAAATAAAACAGAAGATAAACATTAAAAAAGTAACTGTGACATTCTTCAAATAATGCTGTTCAACAATTTTCCTAGATGTAGTTGGTTAAATTTATTTAATCATATTTTCATTAGCTGGTAAATGTTGAAAAATAATTATCTCATAAATATTTATTTTCAACCGCATTTCGATAAACAAAAGGTAGAATTAAAATTAAACCAATAGGACAATATACTTTCAAAAAAAATTAAGATTATAAAAATGTATAAAAAATCTGATTACAGTAAATTGTTAATTTCATAACAAATAGCAGTTTCATGCTGACATTAGTTTCAAATTCAGTTTTACATCAATAATTAAATTGTACAAATATATCTACAAATGTTTTATTAACAATTTCTAAATTGACCTTTTCGCTGATTCAACTTGCATATAATGATATTGTAAAATTATAGCGTTCGTTCATTCTACCAGTTAGTTATAAAACATAAATGTATTTAAATGATCCCGTTAATGAGTAATCCCGTTTGATTCGTGATTTAATAATCAAGCTAATCAATAACATACTCAAACTTTCATACACTCACAGAAAAATGATTGAACATACAAAACAAATGTTTATTAAATATACATGTAAAGTTAAACCTTCTTGCACATGATTTAAATTGCCGAAACCATTCTCCCATTGTTTGACATCTGTCAAATTATCTTTCGATTTCATCGTCAGAAATTGTAATGGAAAAATACTAGAAAATATGACATGGAAAAGGAGCTTGAAGTATGCTTTTGAAATTTCCAACGTTTATTAGTAAACGAAAATTGAATCTGATAAAATTTCCTACGTATAAAAACGATGTTATATCTTATCGAATAATTTGACAAGAATAATTATGAATATAGTTAACTTGTAGAACACCATTTTTCAGTTCTAATTAAAATATATGTTGTTAAATTGCATTAAAATAATTTTCGTTTCTTAATAAACGTTGGAAATTTCATCTACATCTTAAAGTAACGTTGAATTATCGACGTAAAATGCACTGTAAAAAAAGAATGTAAAATTACACTAGATGTCATGTAAAATTACAGTAAAAGTGTAAAAACTAACCAATGAAATTGCTTCCTTTTGAATAGCAGCGATTTCATTGGTTAGCTTTCACACTTTTACTGTAATTTTACATGACGTCTCGTGTAATTTGACATTCTTTTTTTACAGTGTGGTCCACGTACGTCAAGCCGCGACAATTTGATTGCAAGTTATCCCGGGAAATGGCATTCCCTTTAGACGCGAGCGAAACGAAAGAATAATAAAAGGAATGGCCGAAGCCGAGAGCGCGATGGCGATATTACGAGCGCGTACCGAGTGCAGGGTGATACGATCTGTTTAAGATCACGCACGAAGGTTCTTCGGTGAAGGCGATCGAGGTCGTAGTCGCAAGGTTACACCATTTTCTCCATTCGTGTGTGCGCTCTCAAATTCTCCCGACGCGTCTCCGCGAGCGCGCTACCGTGTCCTCGATTCGATTCAATCTGACGTGACTCTTGCGCGCGGACTTAACCTACAATTTATGCCGCGCGTCGCTCAACTTCGACAACCCGAATCTTCGTCCCCAAATGTCCGCCACATGTCCGCCATTTGCACGAGTTGATTCACTCGTAAAAATCTTTTTGTACGACAATCACTAAGTTTCATGTGCAAGAAGTTTGCAACGTTTATTTGCAACGAATTTTTAATAAACTAGATTATTACGCGCGCTTCGCGCGCGCCTTTTTTATGAAATTTTATTATTTAAAATACTTTTTGGTGAAATTAGAAATAATAAATTTATAATTTTTTATTTTTGTTCAATACTTTTACGCATTATCTACAATTAATAATTTAAAAATTACAAATTTCGCGCCTTTTTCAAAGACCATGCTCCACGGAGCAATCTCATTGGATAATAAAAGCGTTACTCTCAACTAACTTCAGGGTTTCATCAACTTTATTAATTGGGATTAATTAAAATTCTAATTCATGAATTAACTGCTATTAAACTTCAATGGGCAGCAGGTGGCCTACTTGTCCTCATCTTGAAACATATAGTGAAATATGATATAAATGTTTAAATTATTATTTGTATTCTGTTAATTACAATATGAATTGAATGCAAAAATATGATTTTCTTGATGATGATATCGTATTTTCATGTTCAATAAAAACCAAAACGAAAATGTTACTCCACCAAATCGATCAGAATACGAAAGTTCTAAAAGAATTCTACCTCGTACTCTCGCAGTGAACAGATTCTCCACTTACTATTCCGAAAAAAATATTTCGTCTCGCAACAAAAGAAAAATATCCAATAAAAGCTCCATTTTTCTCGCAAGATCGTTAGACTAATTTCTGTGGGTTAAGTGTTTCTCGTTATACTCCCCTCGGCCCCTCCCCTTCCCGCCCCCCGTCCCGTTGGTCCATTCGCGCTCGACCGAACGCCACGTATTATGCTAGGCGAGCTCGTTGGCCATTCAACGAAAAATAATCTCAAGTGCGTTTTGTTTCAGAGAATACCCGGCAGAGTTGCGTTCCCTTCAGGGGGTTTGAACCACGCGTCCCTAAAAATTTCCAGACGCAGCTGCGCCAGCGACGAGTTCGATCGAGTGGGCTGAAAAGAAGCCCGGCTTTTTGCCCGACGCCCACTCCAGTCTGCCATCGGGAGGATGTGATTTGGGAAAAGGGAACAAGTAACGAGTACAGGATTCTTTCTGTCGCCTCTGCGGCCGAGAGCAATCAAGCGAGACTGATCCCAGCAATGATCGCGAAGACGTCGCTTTCGCTTTTGAGAAGTCCGATTCGACCGCGCGCTTGGTGAAGGAATAGCGGCTTTAAAGGGGCCGCGAATTTACAGGCGCAATATCATTTTCGAATCGTCATTGTCGAATCTCAGATTGTAGCGAGAAGGCGCCGTGATTTCGTATTCACATGTAAATGACGCGCTTCGATCCGCCGGCAAGCGAGATGGGAAAAAACGCAGCGTTGACAGGAGAATGTAATTTTTGCGGATCGAAGGAAGGCCTTTCCGGGCGGCTGATCGTTTTGTATAATTATCCGGTTGATGTTCAGTCGCATTAATTGATCAATTTTTTGATGAAGAAGGATGAGATTGAAAGTTGTGTGAATGCAAGTGATGGGAGAATTTCGTTTCTGGAGTGACGTGAGATGTGAATGTATGTAACTGATTTTCGGTTTTTTTAATTTTTTCTTTTTACATATATTTTTCATGTATTTTTTATGTATAAAATGTGTTTATATTAGTGACCGGCGTGAATATTACAAGCAGAAATCTCAGAGGTGGTACATTTTTAGGATTCGCTTGAGATGAGATTGGTGTATGTGATATTGCGTTGTATTTGTATGCTAGAGACATCAAATGTTTTGCAGTTGATTGGATAGTGTATTTTGGTGGTACTGTTATTATTTAAATTGATTTAAGTTATTGATGCAATTATGCTAATAAAATTTTGATTATGGTGTTAGCAAAATATGGGATGAATGAGACCAGCTTTTAAAAATGTCAAGCTGTAAAATTTTCAATAACGACTTCAGTGATGTTAATGATTTTATAGAAATCGATGCTATCTTCAACTTAGATAGAAATTTAACAGGTCTGTGACCTAATTTAGAAGATTTTTGTAGTGTCATATAGTGTGACACTCATGTGACATACTTATCCCGGTTAGTCCTACATATCTTAAATAATATTTTTGATAAGGTTTGCCACGTAGCACAGCATCTTTCGTCGTTAACTTTATAACTTATATTAGCTGCATTATTTATGTATGGTGTATACTGACGAAAAATAGCACACAAATTACGGTATTTGTGTGTCAAAAAAATGACAATGTCAATCTTGTTAAATCCACGTACATGTATACTGACACTGTATTTTTTGATTTTGTGATTTAATTGATGCTCGTTTTACTATGTATAATTTTACCGTTATAATTTTTTTCAGTGTATATTTTTAATGTGTAGAAATATACACAGATGCACATATATATTAATATATTAAAATATATATGTATTGCATGTATTAAAATAAATAAGACGACGATGTAGATAGTCTTATCAATAGTTTTAATAATTTAGACAACACTAAATCATTAAAACATGAAAAGAAGTTTACGTAAACTTAGATATGCGATACATTTTGCAATTATTGAAAATTACAAATAGTCAACGCGATTTAAATAGCAATTTTACATTATATATTGTTTTAAACTGCGTTTCTCTGTGCAACATTGAAAACCAATACCTTTCGTCTTTTTTTTCTATTTGCTTTTATTTATTTATTTATTTATTTACTCTTAATATATTTATTGCAGGATGGATTGATTAAATGAGTAAAAAGTTATAGCATGTTATACATACCAGTTTTTGTTCATGGGAACGATTTCCGGATTTAAGGATAACAGATGAAAGGTGAAAAATGTGCTGTAATACGTTTTGTGAATTTTATTACAGCTTTTTTTTCGAAGGACGCAAGACAAAAATTGTGAGTCAATTCAGTGCACACTTACAGTCAAATCTTTTTTCTTGCTGCCACAATTTCAAGCATAGATTTCCACATCCCGCATTCAGTAGTTCGGTGCCAAACGTTTGGCATTGATTATAGCAATATTCTTTATAATTTTTATTCTTTTTTTCTTAACTTTAGTATTTTCTTAATATGTGTTAATAACAGGAAGTGATGTTTTTAATGGCAACAATGATTTTCTTTCAAAACTGTAGGAAAATGATTGCTATGCTGTCCATGAAAGTCAAAGAGATTTGCCAAATTCCAAGTTGAATCTCGCGAACTCAATTTGTATGATATCAAAGTCAGTAGAACTGTGTAAGAAAAGAATAGTTTTTCTTAGAAGTAATAAATTAAGTTGTTTAATTAAGGGGTTTTCGGATGAAATAGTAATGGAACCAAGACTTTTGCGACGAGTTCCTTTTTTCTCTTTTCTCGCCTTTACAAAGATTAGAGTAATTCACATTTATATCGTTAATTCTGCGATCCGTATCGCTATTTATATAAAGTATAGTGTCTAAATGATTCAATTGTGAATATCATAATGTAAGTTATTATTTTTAGAGTATTTAATGCAATGTTAATAACACCTAGGTAGAGCAGTTATTCATGGTTCGTTTATTTAAAATTTTAATTGCGAACGTACACTCTTAAAAATAAGTGGAGGAAAGTTATTTGGTTAGGAGTAAATAATTATCCAGCTTTAGAGAAAATTTACACCGAATAAAAAGTTGAACTCAGTTATGCATAAAAATTAATATAAATTATAACATAAATATTTACACTTTTAAGTTGTGTTTGTTACATCTTGACTCCGCTTTTAACACCGCGCTATTTATACCAAACTCCAATCGGAGTAAATATTTTACATTCATAACTCCAAAGTTTTACCACATCTTTAACAGCTTAGCATATTATTCAATATATGCATTTTATGAATACAACAACACACTCTTTGGTAGAATATTTAATTCTTCTTGGGTAATTTATTTTAAAATGAAGAAAATATTTGTTTCCGATTTGTGAATGGAAGTGATGATGCAAAATGAAGACGGATTCTGGTAATTTAGCTCAATGTAAATCGATCATTACTTATGTAAATGTTTGTATGTACAAGGTTATATATTATAAATATGAAGTATTGTTAAATATAAATGCCAATAAAAATAAGAAATAAAAATACGTACTTTTATAATATATACTATGCGTAGTGAAACCAAATAAGGAACTTTTTAATTTTTAATAGAATTTTCGTGATTTATTATATCGTGTTTTCATTCTGCGTTGTTATCATTTTATTATACAAAAAAAAAAAAATTTATTTTAAATGTTGTACGATTTCCCGAGTCCATCTCAACAGTTATTTTATTGTAAATGAAGAGACAAAAATTAATAAAATAAAAATCATTATATTCAAACAATAGATGTTTTCGTTTGATACCTTACCTTTTTTTCTCATTACGGAAGCGTTGGATAATGAGGATATCTTAAGAAATAAATAATAAAAAGAATTTTTGTATAAAAATATAATGCAAATAGATGTTCTAGTACAAAATATATTACACTTAACATATAAATAAAGTTTAAATATTATGAAACATATATGTTTTAAAATGATTAATTGGACATTTTAGAAATTGTATTGTCCCTCAAAATATCTTTGCTACAATGATTGAATTTCATATTTTGTTTGTCCATGTCTTTATAAATTAAAGTTAAATGAACTTACCTTTTTGTTGTACTTTATAATTTCTAGAAATTAATGGGTGAAACTTGTTTATAATAAAGTACGAATAAAGTTATAAATAATACCTACTTTATTTTATACTTGAAATTTATTTCACAATCGAACACTTTTGATGATGGGAGTTTTATGATTGGATCGTTCACGTGTCGTTCAAGACGTTTTATCTGAGAAAAAGAAGATGGCTTTGTTATTATTATTATTATTTTTTTTTTTTTTGCAATGAAGTGAAATTTCAATAAATAATTCAAGCGAAACTTTCTCTTGTCGGAAACAAGTGAAGAACGTTGAACGACACGCAAAAATCCACTATTAGAAGATAATGTTATATTTTATTTAATTCTTATATATAGTTTTCTTTTAATCTTTCAGCCTTTTCATTGATTTACTGTACAAATACATAAATACAGAAGCTCTTATGAACTTAAAAATGTATTTGCGACATTTGAGCATGAACATAAACGCCGGGACGTCGGTTGAAAAGTGCAAAAGCTGTATCTGATTTTTTAGTCTTAGCGCATCCCGGGTGGCGTTCAAGTCCCTTTGAAAATCTTGACTACTGTCTTTATTTCATTTTTTCATTTATTTTTTTTTATTTTTTCGGTTGTCAGGTTTTTGCATTATGTTTGTTCTCGAAAACTGAACGACGCACAAGACGGACGAAATTTGCATCCATACTTCTTGCTTGCAGAAACATACAACAAATGCAAATAGCTCGCCAAATTTCTCCTCTAATGCCTTACAATATAATTCTTATTATAATTCTTTATTTCTTCTCAGTTCATCATTAACCTTGAAAACCAGTTAACAACTTTTAATATATATATATCGATTTTTGCATGCGTGAAGTATAATTTTCATCTTAAAGCGCTAACGATTCATTCGACGTCGATCGTTTCGACCTCTACACCATAACTGGAATTTTAACTCGCATTCACAATTGACCACTCAAACCAAAAAACAGGCGTTTACGTGCGAGTCAATTTAAGAATAAAAATCGCGTCCAACTCTGCTAAGACAAATGTCTCATTTTGAGACACTTTTAATAATTGAGACATCAAATGTGTCGCAATTTAGGAAAATGAGACTCTTATGATGACTAAAAAATATAAAATTGCCTCAAATTGAAACACTTGCTTCTGCATTTAGAAGACAACCAATACTGTCCATAAAGTTAGCCTTTTTGGTTGGTTCAAAGGTCAACTCAAGTATCAACTTAAATAGCAAACTATTTTCTTTCGCAAGGTACAACTGTTTTTCCCCCTTTTTTTAGAACGAAAATCTTAGCTAGGTAATAGTTAAACATCACAGGTTCGAGATCAGGTATCAGGATGTGACTACCGAAAAATTTTTTCGCTTCAATCACGAACGTTAGTTTTTTACAACGAAGAACGTGATTTTTGAGACAAATGAGTGTTGCTTTCCCTCCCCCTCATCCCTAAGAGTTAGGCATAGTTTGATGTCAAGTAACTTGCTACCCTTTTGAATAGTTTAAAACGAAACATTGTGCGGACGGTTTACAACTAGGTGCAATTTACATTGAAAAAAATTGCATTCAGATGTTTTCCTGAATTCTAAACGTGTTCTATAAGGTAAAATTACCGTAACTAGTAACCGTTACCATAACGTTACGCGTTCGAGTGACGCGTTACTTGCAATGTCAGTGTATGGACGATATATTAGCAATATATTGACAATATAAAGAAATATGATGTCAGTATATTGATAATAAAGTGTCGATATATTAAGAATACATTCGTAATAGATTATTAACATATTGAAAATATATTTTAAATGCATTAATTGACGAATAATATATAGTTTATGTATTAAAACTATATATATTTGTTTTATTAAGGAGAACACGTTTTCTCAAATTCAGGGAAAACATAAACTAATTTTTTTTCAACGTCAAAATGGGAAAGTACAAATCGGGAAAAACTTTACAAATACATTAATTTCGCTGTTTAATATCAATCGCTAAACCAGTCCTCGCGTTTTGTCGAATTGAAAAATCAATCTTCACGCATACGGCGAATCTTTCGAGGAACTAAAGCTAAACGCTGGCAAAAGATGCTCTAAAATACGACTTTGAACGATCTTACAAGCCCCGAAGAGCTTGTTTCAAAAATCAGAGCGGAAGAAGGATATCGAACGTTTCTAGTTCGAGCTATTGATAACTTGTGTCAATTTCTTCTTCCTCGCGCTACTTTTTTATGTTAACTGTATTATTACTTTTACTTTTCATTTTAATAATCGAAACTTTTTCAGAACACTTGAACACTTGAACACTTTCTGGAATTGTATTTTGTTATCTTTTTCATCTTCGATCCTCCAACATATATTAATTACAAAATTACTTTTCCTCTTTGCGCACGTGAGTTTTGTCTTATTATTCTTTCTGTTTATAGTATATGTATTTTTCCACGTTAATGTTCAAAATGTACGTCGTTTATCGAAAAATAGACGCTTTCCATTCGACAAAAGGAAACAAAAAATCATATTTCAAAGCACCAATACCATATATTTTAATTTCGTGTATATGGGATATCGTAGTATTTATTATGTACACGGGTGGAACTGAGCGGATTTAATAAACTGTTCATTTTCAACGGCTCTTCAAAATTTTCTTATACAAATTGTACTAAATGATATCAACGAAAAAAAAAGATAAAAAAGGAAAGAAAATAAGTTGTCAATAAGCTCCGAAGAATTTCAGTTGCCTCCCTTTCGTAGATATGTTTTATCATATATATTTTAATCTTACACATCGATATTATAAGTTCAATATAGTTCAATATTCATATACCGTTTATTCTATCATTGATACAAGCCTTTTGCCTCATTTAAAGGTCGTATAAAATTGAATGTAATCGATGACGTTACGTCGAAAATCGCGAACAAGAAGTTACTACAAGAAGTTTTTACGATTCACCTTACTGCTTACGGTAGTACGACACAGATTTAAAAACAAAATGTTCCAATACAATTTCAAGTCCAGACACATATAAAATCGCATTTCCTACGTCATACATACGATTACTATTAGTGCAAGGCGCAACTGAAATACCATCGGGCGAATTCCGTCCCTTATTCCTGCTCTTTTTCCGAAGCTTCTTCTTCACTTTCGTTCAATTTTTCGCTCACGAAAAAAGGGAAATAAAGTCGAGCCCAGTTCCATACATGAAATTTGATCTAAAAGAAAAAAAAAAGAAAAAAAAAAGAAAAGGAACCTGCGAATTGCCGATGTTTACAGTGATCGTTGAGTCCAAATCGTGAGAAATAAGCTCTTGAATTTATTAGTTTGACATTACTTTTTAGTTATTTCCAAATCTTCTTTGACATTTACATTTATATTTACAAAAATTGTTTTGGTAATAACTACGTTTCATGGAGTTCCATATTACGATGACTAACACTGAGTTCTGCGTGTTTTTGAAAGTAATAATAATCGGGAGTTGCGTGTATGAGAATGTATTTATAAGCAAACTATATCTCTTATATCCCAAGTTGCGAATTTCATTTCACTCTTGACATTGTGTGTATAAATATATATAAAAAGAAGTCAGTTTATAATAAGAGGATTATTTTTATAGTAAACAGATTTTACTTGTTATATAAATAATCCAATTATTTTAGAAATAATGTGTTTATAAGCAAAGTATACCTCTTATATTTCAAATTGGGAATTTAATTTCACTCTTGATTCTTGAATTCAGTTTATAATAAGTGGATTATTTTTATATTAAATAGATTTTGCTTGTTATATATATAATCCAATCATTATAAAAATAATATTTTTATGGTAAACGGACTTTTTTCAAGAGTTAAGATTGATTCGATTATTCCTTTTTTATGTCTGAGAGGGATGTTCGACTAACATGTCAAATGTTTTTAAATCACTGACCATGTGAGTTTTGCACTGTGATATAAATGTTATAAAATATATATATATATATATATTAGTAAAGTGGAATAGCGCAAGTAAATTACTAATAAAAAAAAAAAAAAAAAAAATTATTTGACTGTTGGTGAATGCCGTCAATTGAGCCTGAAATAAACCGTCACTGTTTTAAAATGAAAAAAATCACAGTCCGATAAAATAACAATAAATACAGCCAAAAGAATGAAAAGAAGCAAAAAATAGCAAATGACAATAATCAGTGTTGGCAATGAAATTGGGAGGTTCTGCACATCGGGAACGCGTTTATCTCGCAAAACGCTTCCCGGCCCAATCTCATTAGCGTCGCTGTCTTAAATTTTGCACACACGCGACACATGGCAGGGTGTTCTGAACATCCGACATTTTAGCCACCTCCCGTGGCAAGCGCGCTGTGAAACGGAATGTGCTGTCGCCCGAGTAACTGCGGATAAACGCGCCAGCGACAATTTCGCCGGACAGAGTCGTCCCGCTCGAAAGCGAACTCGACGCAATATCCACACAAGTCGTGACAACTGTTGAACTGCGATCGATGCGACAAATAGGCACTTCCTACGGAACGATTTTTGTTACTGTCAAAATGAGATTTGCAAACATTAACATGAAATTTACGTTCAAAGTCTCATTGAAAATCAAATCAAAGATGAAAGAATTTTTTAAATATTGAACGAGACCTTATCAGTTTAGTGAAATTGGCTAAGTTAGAGACCAAGTTGGGGCAGTAATCAGATATCGGATATACTTTATAAAATGTCATATCTTAACTTTAAGTTAATTGATCAAAAAAGTAACTTGACCGTTACCGTCACCGTTATTTGTTTTCAAAAGGAACAGGTTGTCGTTAACCTCACTACGGAAAAAAAAAACATTAACATCAATGTTACGCGTTATTTGCAACAACGTTACTTCCAACCTCTGGTAGAAATTGCCGAAGAAGTTATAAATAAAGTACTTCTTTGTAAAACTTTTTTCAAGTTTGAATTCGTTTATAAAAAAAAAGGTTTAGTATATTCATTTTCACTAATTTTTTAGATTTGATCTAATTTTCACTTTCTTTACTGAACGAACTATTACATTGGAAAGTTCATTTAATGTTTCCGAATTTCCAAATATCATTTTCGCGACATAATTACCATATTGCCAGTGATGAAATTGTACTGTGGCGCCGTCTAAACTTTAATTATCTTTTACAAATCATTTTACGTTTACAAGTTGTTACTCATTTACAAGACACATCTCCCTCTTACAACTCAGCGGCAAAGATAAGTCAACGCGGAACTCCATTTTATGTTTTACAGTTTCTATCTCTCCTCGCCCTCCCTCGCGCTCTTTCACTCCTTATTCCTTTTTCTCATTTTTCGCCACTTTATTCACTTTATTTTTGTATTTTCGTAGAATTCCTCTCTTTGAAATCGATAAATTGCGAGTATTTACGAGCACTATGCAGTTACGTACAAACACGAAATACTCGTTATGAGAATCTACAAACGTCAACCGGATATGAAGATACATGGCTGGCTAGATGAATAATTTTCGATTGGCGATGAACCGAAAATTATTTCTGGTGGAAATAAATAACGGCGGCGTGCGATTTTGCGTTTCAATTTCGGCTTCATTTTGTTTTGTCTTTGTTGAAATGCCCGCAAAAAACTAATACACCTGTTATGGCAGTCGCGATCTATCATAATCGAGTGAAATAGATCAATGAGTTTGATAAACTATGATTAAAACTGCCAAAGCAAAATTTCATTACTTTGGAGTCTCAATTTTCAATGCCTGACGTAGAGCTTAAAATTGAAAACGCGGTTAAAACTAGTAATAGTTGAAATCACTCCTTTTTTTTATGATTTGAGAATTTTTTTTTTTTGATACAAACTAAGTAGCCCGTAGAAATTTCAGGATATTTTTGTTTATCTGACATTTTAAAAACGATTAATATAGACATTTGCATTTGACCATAAAAATACGTGTCCAGTTTTGAAACAATTTTAGTGTCTCAAACAACGAAAGTGTCTTAAATTGATACACTTTTATCGTCTTGAACATGAAAGACGTCTGTGAATAAAAATTTTATTTTTGTAGTGTATCTTTACTCTCATCTTTCTTCAAAGTACTCACAAACTTAACATTTAACGTTATACATTTTTGAAGATGATTCAACTTTAAATTAGCAATTTTTCTTCAATGTGAATAGAATGAAGCGAAGGATATGCAGCGTCTAAAATTACACAATTATTAGATCAACGAAGGAAGGTTGGGGATCAAACATGTTGGGGGCGGAGGGCTCTAGAATGGTCTAGTACACAATTTAATAAAATTAGAGGCTTTAAGGCGTTTAATTATTATTCAACTTTATGCTCCAGTCAACGTTAAATTTGAGATTAAAGACACAAGCTTGCTATAAATCCAGGCGTCATTAGTGAATTTTGATCTGTTTCATAGCAACAATAAACAGCGTTGAACGTTCATTATTCCGCCGTTTAAGTTTGATTTATGTTGCTGATTACAAAGCAAAGAAAGAAAGGCAGTATAACTTGAATGCTGATTTCGAGCATTGTATTTAATATATAACCAAATAGAATTTTTTGGGAAATTTATAAATGTTGACTATGTTATAAAAATTAAACAAATTTTTATAACTAAATTTCGATTTGATGATTTTTCAACACAAATGTTACAATATTTTTTAATTTACTGCGAAAAACAAGGTTTTTCACGTGTTTTAATAAAAAACATCTGAAAATTTTTTACGAGTTAGAAATTGAAAACGATTGTGTTTTCCACATCATTTAGCGTGATTTCAACCCAGACATATTTAAAACTTTGGAAAATGTTTTGCGGACACTTATATTTTATTTTAAAATCTTTCTTTCTGAAGCATAAAGATAAATGATATTCATTTACAAAATTCAGGTTGCAAGTCTTTTAATTTAATAATATTTTATGCATCTACAATATTTTTGATACAATTTTTACAAATATTCGAGTATATTTGAAATCAATATCATTCATCAAATATAAAAAGTACATGAAACTTGCAACAATAAATGAATTTTTACAGTTCTGTTGATACAGCAAAATTTGCTGTCCAACAAAATGTTCTTTCTGTGTATAAATGAATGCCACTTATTAAAATTGACATTGAAAAATGTACGTTTATTTTCTATTAAGGCATTATTCTAATTTTTTTAAAAAACATACATCGTTCAAAATACTTGAAGTTTATCAAAATGTACGAGTAATGAAGTTGAACGGTGTAAAAAACCTCTTCATAACATAATAAATGTTAACTTTCTTAATTAAATGTAAATTAATAGACATTCCAATATTACGTTTGAATTGAAATATAATAAAAATCATTATTATCAGTGTAACACTTAAAAACTCAATTAAAGCGTTAAAAAGTCACGTTTACGACGTGCACCCGATACTTTATTCCGTTAAAGCGAAGATTTTCTGCACATCTATTATAAAGTGAATTTTTACCCCGAAAACTCCATTCTTTCTCCAAATGTTTACAACAAAGATAAATTTACTTAGATTTTTTGCAATGACATGAAAAATATTAATACTTTATTTTTTCATATATTTTTTACGCTCTGGGAGAAATAAAACGTCAAGTAAACATGAATATAGAGTCAATTAGCATTCGTATTGTCACCGTGTTTTTGCAATATATACTAAGGAACTAAATTGCAATATTGACAAATTAAATAGTGAAACATCACTGGTCCATTCCCTTATAAATATTGTTACATCGTTCGAACGAATTCGAATTCATGTCGGTCGAACGCTATTGATCGATGGCAATCATTAGTTGTCAAGAGGACTGAAGTTGGGAAGTGTCGTAGCGAAACAAGATTTGGAGTTTGACGGTTGTCAAGAGCAGTCGATCGAAGACTGTATTTTGTTCTTGTTGTTAATAACGAAGAACTTGTTAATTAGTTTCAGTATTGTTGTTGAATAAATCGTTATTTATTTATTTTTTTTATAAGTTCTCAAGTTTTATTATCCTTTGCACGACGCGTAACAATTTAAAGAGTTTGCTATTCGATGTTGAAATGTTCCACCATCTAAATAGTCATTATTACGATTTGAAATCCTCAAAATAATATTCGTAATTTATTTTCTCGACAGAAATTGGCCTTCAGAATTAACTCGTTATCATTAACCATTATTACGGAAAAAAATTAAAGTCAACTTTTAGTGCTACATAAAAAATGTAACGCCTTACTTTAAATGACGTTATTTCGAATATCTACATTTTTCTTGTCAAGTAATATACTTCATTCATTTCGAAATAAATATGTCATTTCTTTCAGTATAGTATACTTTAAGTATGTTATGGAACATGAATGTATTGTAAAATTGAATCTTTAATTAGCAAGTACATATTTCAGTGTCTCATTGCGGTTGAAAAATAGTCGATTTCTGTAGATTCTTAGTAGAACGAGAATCATGAAATGTTGAGTATTCGAAGATACTTTTCGTGTTATCGTTAAGCGGCCTCGCTATATTTATCTCGTTGTTCGAGGCCTCGAATTGGCACATAATAAATGTAATAAATATCTTATGGAATGGATCATGCTGAACGTTTGAGATTGGAATGGGGTTTCAAGACACTAGGATTCTAAATTTCAGTCTATAGACCTGAGAACAAAGTACATTTTCATTAGGAGCGTTTGTTCTCATGTTTTTTTTTTTTAAATTAACTCATTTGAAGCAAGAAACGTGATTTATTTTTTATTTTCATTTGCTTCGGGCAAATGATACTTTACTCGACTCGAGAGAACCTGGACGAATCTAAATTCATATACAGAAATCAGCAACTGGGTTGAAAGAGTATTGAATTAACTTTCCGTTCGGTTCAAAGTAAATGAAGCTTGCTTCAAATGAACTGTTTTGAAAATGTGATAAAGATCATTGACATTCAACACATTTTAAATGTAGAATGAGGAAATTTGAACACAATTCAGCCGAAAGAGTTACTATGTCATTAATTTTCGGTGGGCTTGTATCATGGGTAATAATCGTAAGACGATTTATTTATTTGTTTTATATCCAAACATATATATCATGGTTTTGAAATAACCTTTTTTTTTTGAAACGACATCAATTCTAATCTCAAATTTATTTTAATTTATGTATTTATTATTATTTAATTTTTTTTAAGTAGTTAAATCATGGTTTATCGATAAATATTTTCATTGATTTCAATTGGTTTTAAAACTCGTGAATCTTGAAATTTAAAAACACCTTTATTATTCCTTTAAAAATGTTTTAAAACAGTCTTCCGTAAACAATCCGGGGACAAAATATAATTTTCAGTATTTTTTAGCGCTTGTTTCGTTTACAACAAAATGATCCGCATTTTATAAATAAATTGCCTTACGGTATCGAGATTGTACGTTTACGACTGCGGGCGTGAATTTATTAAGCGAGTTTTATTTAATGAACCAATCTATAGTTTAATCTACATTTCTACGAATGCCTAGTCATTCTACATTTTTAACTTCACCATCTTTCAAATATTTTATTCATTTCTATTTTTCATCTTTGTATTCGCCAAATTATGTTACGTACGATTCTTAGTCCTTAATGTTCTTAAGTCCCTGATTATGATTTCATATTGAACGTATTTTGTTTGATGATGGTTTTGTGATAGTTGCTGGCGTTGGAAAATATTTTATTAAAATATTCCATCAATTGTTGCGAACGGCAAATCTGAAATAAACATAAATTAAATTTGGATTAGTAAGTTGATATAAAAACATCTTTTGTTTTTATAACAAGGTGTAATAAAGAACTTTTGATTTAAATAAAAAAATATTTTCATTAAATTTGTTTATACAATTTTCCTTTTTTTTTAACTTTAATTTTAATTTTTCGCACAACTTGTGAAAATATCACGTGTGCAAATAAAGAGTATAAATAAAGTTGAATTAAACCAATATTCTTTGAATCAAATAAATTAATCAAGACTGACTGAATTCAATTCGCTTGATTCAGACCATACTCAATCAAATTTAACAAGATCCAATTATGACTTATTAACTTTAATAAAGTGTAATCGCTTTGAGTCAGACATATCCACAGGTTAACGTGTTAAGATGTTCGAGATTTTAATCAGTTTAGGTATAATTAAATTTCGACTTTAATCGTTAAAATAGTTGTTGTAACAATTACTGTTGTTGATATTTTATACCCTCCAAATAAACCACAGCAATTTATCGTTAAATTCACAAGACATCTTAACTAATTGAACTGCTAAATTTGAGCAATGTAAGAATTCACAACGAAAATTCTTTTTCTCTTTTCAAGAAAACTTTTATGCAAGTTTTTCATCGAACACCCATTTATGACAAATATTTATAACGGAAAATAATGTGCGCTCAGCGCGGCACAAAATCGCCGAACGAAATACGATATTCTCGCAGCGATCAGAAAAAGCCAGCGATAAAAAATTGCTTGCGAAAAAAATATCAGCGCGCTGTTAATGAACGAAGAAATAACGTCTGTTAAAAGCCGGACGCGGAGGGACGAAACGGTTGGTTGATACACCGGTGCACTCGGCAAAGAATTTTAACGACGAGAAACGAGAGGCGTCGAGCTCCCGAGGGATCGCGCCTGACTTTCAAATCGCTCAAAGACACGCCGGGAAACGTAATTTACGGCATTTTTTTTCTCCCTTGTTTTTTACCTTTTTTTATTCTTTTTAATCCCGGTCCTCGGCGAGCGCGAAAGGTCGCAAAACAAAGGCTCGGCAAAGAGTTTGGCTTTTTGATCGGAAGCGGCAATCGCGGCTGAAATCCCGCTGAAAGTAATTGACATCGGGGAAAAGCCCGGTCGCGGAAGCCCGAAAGGCGGGGATTTCACGGAGGAGCCGCGACGCGGCGATACACGGGGATACAAATGAACGGCCGGGTTTGAGGTGTCGAAACGGCGGGGCCGGAATTTAATTTGAGCTTTTCGCTGCAATAAGCTTTTGATGTTACGTGTTTGCTTGAAAAGTCGTGAGATAAAGTTTCTCATTCAAAAGTATCCACGGACGTTCGTTCGGAATCGCGGCTCGTTGGCAGGTTGCCTGATTCGACTTTCCGCTGCCTCGGCGTGTTTCACCGCGCCAAGCAGTTTTCGAGCGATTTCTTTTACTTATTCGCCTTCGAGCGAATGAATTTTCGATGCATAAAAAAGGATGGAAAAGTGGGAAAAGGAAAAAGTACAAATATATTCAATAACGGCGTAGGGCGAAATTGAAAGAAAATAATTGTACGAACGTGTCGAATCAACTTTCCTGCCTGGATTCTCGGACGAGCCAATCGGTTATTTGCATTTTAAACGACCGACTGAGGCTGAGATTCGGAAAGGAACATTCCCCAGTAAAACGAAAAAAAGTATGACATTATGAGTATTACATTATGAGTAAATTATTAACCAATTGGTATATTCAAAATTTATTTTTAGCTCAGATATTGAAAGTAACGTAGTTACTTAATACTTATACCCGTTAATTGTACAATGTACAAGTAACGGGTGTCTCAAAAATGTTACATTTTTGGAGTAACGATAACGGAGACTTTATGTACTGTAATAAAGATAATGGTAACGTGTTACTTTTCAAAACAAGTAACGGTAACGGTAATGTTACTTTTGAGAATAAGTAAGTTAAGTATCACCCCTTCATTTCAAAACGTAACTTCCAATGTCTGTTTTAATGTACTAGTAATATAATATATTAGGAATATAATCTTAGTATATTAATAATAACAGTATATATTATCAATATTCTGACAGTATGTTTTAAATTTCTTTATATCATCAATATATGGCCAAAATGAGTGTATAATATTGATACATTATCAATAAATACTTAATACACTGATATTATTCCATTAATATACTGCTAATATATTACTAATCGACCGTAAATATATTTATAATATACTCACAATGTATTCTTATTATACTCACATTATATTTCACGTTTTTCGCGGATAATTGTTAAAGTCTGCTGTGAAAGCGAAAAAACGATTTGCTGTGAAATGGAATATTATAGATGAATATTTAATTCGCCATCCTTTTTTCTTCAAATTAATTGCGATATTTTAAAACGTACTATTGAAGGGTTCTTCTTTTTTCGCCCGAGGCTGGCGTTTTTGAATTCCGAGATAATTGATTCAACCTTTCTAGTCTTTATTCTTCCGGACGTCTTAAAGTACGCTTTCCGTGGATTAATTCATGGTTTGGGTAACAAATGGCAGTGTTTAATCATCAGTGAGAAAGTACATTTTTTATGGTAGGTTATCAATATTGTGTGTAATTTCATAGAAGAATTATTCAACTTTAAATTGAATGAGGTAAAGTACCCAAATTTTATGATAAAGCTTCCCAATTCATGAAATTTGGTATGGAAAGTAAGTTGAATACTAATATGAATCATATGTTCCGATAAGTTTTTCTTTCGGGGCTTTTAAAATGTTTTGATTCAACTAATAATTTATTCTTCGATGTATAATTACTTTTGATTTACGGAAATAAGATCAAAGAAAGTCAATAAGCGTTAAAACTAAAATTGTTTTAGAATAAAATTTATACATTTTAAAGTAAAACTATTCTCAGTCTTGGTAATATTGTGCATAAATGTATCTCTGACTGACTAATTTCTTAATTATATAATAAGACTAATTAATTTAAAAGTATAACGTAAGAGTCATTTAATATTTAAAAATAATAAAACTGAATTACCTTGGATATTTTGCGTGACACTTATTGGAGGTTCTGTCCCATTACTGTTACTATCTTCATTGTTAAGGCGCCTCCCTTCCTGGCCACACGTAGAGAAATGTTGTGTGCCATTAACATGAATTTCATGTTGATATTGTGCCAACGAAAATGAAATTCCGATGCAAAACGTCAGTAAAACCTACATGACTTTTAGGGTGGAGCACGGTCAATTAATTTTAATCAATTTAATTTTTATTTTTATTAATTTTCAGTTGTCGATAATTGTGTTGAATCATTAATTAATTACTTCAATAAAGAACTATTCATTACTGACTCTGTCGATTACTCAATAATTTACTATATATTAATAAATATCGTTTAATTATTCAATAATCAATTACCGATTAATTAATAATTTTAATTAATTTGCAATCATTTCACGGATAATTCATTTGTTTGATTATTCAGTAATCAAAGACCAAGTAATTAACAAATTTAATGTGGAAAAACTTTGTTGACTGGACAGAAAATAAATTTATTATACAAATACGAATGAAACATCGTATAAGTTTAAATCATTTCTGTAACACACACAGAAATGTGCTCAAATGTGCCCAAAATCGATACTTTTTTTCGTTCGTTCAAAATAAATTATCAATAAATAATTTCTTTTTCTCATTGATTTAGTGAGAAAAATGTAGTTTTTTTCTTTTTTCATTTATAAATTAATATTTGTTTTTTTGTAGTCAACTTTTTTGTACTCATGAAAACACTTCTGTAGTTTATTCACAATTTAAAAAATCAAACATTTGTGTAATCAATTAATAATTAAGAATTAAAATTGATTGATTGTGTCCGACCCTATTTGATAACATGTTTTCTGCGTTCCCGCACGGAGAGAAAAAATTTTGAACTTTTATTATGAAAAATGTTAAAAGAGTGTCAGACTGTACTTAATGTCACGTCTTATTATCAATGTTCTCAAAATTAATATGAATCATTTTAAATTTAAATTTAAATAATTTAATTAATTTAAATAATTTAAATGATTCATATTAATTTTGATAACGTTGATAATAAGACGTGACATTAAGTACAGTCTGACACTCTTTTAACATTTTTCATAATAAAAGTTCAAAATTTTGTCTCTCCGTGCGTCAGTATTTCACCATTGCATCAATACAATCATGCAGTAATTTTCATGTTAAAACGACAATTCTATTTCTCTTGGTGCATGGATGCCTCGGAAAAGTCCATGGAATTCGTACGTTATAAGGCCTCCTCAAGTTCCTAATTTTGGGTCTTGATCCGTGAACAAACTCGAGTGGTGCCTGCTCTAAACCCAGAGATAAAATTTAGCAATTTCAAATAAATTATTTATTCTTTATAAGAAAATATATACGTTACATATTTGACATAAATATATATATACATAAATTTATATAAATATCTAATAAATAATTTATTAAAATCAAATAAATCATATTTTTATGTAATTATTATTTCGATTAAGATGAAAACTTGAAATATTTGCACGTACTTTATATAAGCTTGATGTTTCGGTTTTTAAAAGTGTGTACGATCATCGTGCTTAGTTTGAAAATTGTGAATGCGATTCTCACCATCGAAACAATTTTGAATAATATGAATATTCATATTATTGCAAAAAACGAATTATATTTATATAATTTCGTGTAAATTAGAACTAGTCTACAAAACGTCTGAGTGTATATTTCAAATATATTTTATTAAATCGAGTATAAAGCAGTTGCTTTTATATTATTATATTATTCTAACCGACTATTCATACATAACATATTCAAAAAGAATAATTTATCAGATCCTAATAAATTATTTATCAGAAACAAGTATATTATTTATTTTAAATAAATATATATATATATC
>JABFOV010002148.1:0-21117 GCA_022817685.1 Aradophagus sp. ZL-2020 | reverse complement strand
TCACTCTCGTGCGCCCTCTCGTTACCTCACACCTTCTCTTATTGTTGTCGTCCTCAGCTTTATATACCTACACTTACTGTTTCGTAGCAGTTTCTCTATTTTCGGCGGCGTGCTTTATTTTGTTATTGGTTTTTTTTTTTTTTTTTTTTTTTTCCTTTCCTTTTTTTTTTTTTTTTTTTTTTTTTTTTTTTTCTTTTTTACACCATTTCCCACGCGGTCTTTTAATTATTACCGTTCGACGTATCACCAACAATTGATAACGATCGAAATATTGCGCGCCGTGCAGCTAATGTCAAGGATGAATTCTATTGGCCGCGCAGAGCGCAGCATCAAGGCAAAACGCGCGCGAATCAGTTTAATTGCGGACGTCGAAACAATACCTTAAGGCACTTCTAATAGCCTACCTCATCGCGCGGCATTTCGCACTTTTCGATCCCGATTTCCAAGCAGCACTCACGCGAATCTCATATCATTCAACGATTTCGGAGTGACTGCTTGAGTACGCACTCGCACACTCTCATCACACGTGTTACACTTTTCTTTTTGCCATTCACCGTCGTAATCCACTGTCTAACGATAAATCATACCTTTTTACACTCGTAACATCATCGAACGGATCTACGAAGAAAAACGGTTAGCAAATAAAAGTAGAGGAAACTATCAAGAAGCAATTGACGACTCGGGATGTGGCAAGGTGCTGTTCGTTAGCCAAGAGCACAATCTATTTCACGGGAGAGTATTCGCTCCGAATGCCGCGCAGTGCGGAATTTCAAACACACGAGATAGCGGTATAGAGATTGCAACGGCGGCGCGGCAGCGCTACTCAGGCAGCGACGTTGAAATGGGCCTTCCTCCTGTGGCGGGATGGGTCTTTGAAAGTACGGCGCAACAGAAGTCGCCAAGTGCGACAGGGATGAAAGGACCCGGGACCGCGCGACGAGGAGAGAGATGTCATTAGGATGATAATGAGAAGTGGAGGCGAAAAGGATAAGAAGCAGCGTGACTCACCTGCAGTATGTATCCTCACGTATAATCCTTGTGCGTCCAGCCAATCGCGGCTAGAAGACGTGACACTAGCGCGTACGGTAAACGGTTCCAACAACTGGTCGGATGGGATTTCAAGGCGCACAGGTTAAAAACACGCGAGCCGTGTGACACGAACGTAGCGACATGAAACGCGGCCGTCGGCTCGGCAGTCTCTGAAACCCATGGTCTATCCTGTTTCTGCGCAAAGTCGGGATAATCCCCACCACCGAGGCCGTTTGCCACCGCCACCGGCGTCTGCTCACCCACCACCTCCGCTGCCACCACTGCCACCGGCTGGTTACCTTACCCTCCCTATGACGCTTTTGACATCCTCCCTACTAGCGACGAGTCCGCGTGAGCCGCGGGCGACATCCCCACCAAAGTCAAACTGATGCTGATGCTGCCACTGCCGATGTGCCGCTGTTGCTGCTGTTACCACTGTTGCCACTGCTCCGGATCTTGACAATCCCACGACGCAAGAAAGGGGCAAAATTGTTCGATTGTTTCTCTTCATCGCTCGCCGATTCGATGCCGAGGAGCGTTTTTTGTTATGGTGACGTTCTGCGCACCTTCCAGCGTTTAACTGGTGCTCGTATTACGTGCATTTTTCACCTTTATTTAGTCTTATATCATTGATTTTGCTTAAGGATGCTGAAATTGTGATTGATAATGCAATTGATTATGCAGTTTCTTGAGGAATCAATTTGGTATGATAGGGTCTAAAATTGTTGTTAAATGATCGAATTCGTTCGATGAAAATCACAGTTTATTTAAGAAACATAGTGGGGGGAATGAGAAGTAAATTTGATAAATATTAAGAATTAGATTTTTAATTCTAATACTCTTAGGAAAACAAATTGGGCGCTAGAATTTGAAGTTTTGATAGAAAACTCAAAAAGAACACGCAAGGCATAAACACAAAAAATAACAAAAAAGAAGATGACATTTTTTGTTTTGAAAATAATCTACACTTCCGTTTGTTTCGGTTTGTTTGCTTGTCACGTTCATATATTGTGGGTTCTTTTTTAATTTTTTATCAAAATTTTAGATTGTAGCGTCAACATTTCACAAGAAGGTTGATGTGCTACGTTGAAAAGTATGTTATTTTATGCTTGAATAGCCGAAAGATCATGGGACGCAAGTGATGAAAACGATATTTATTTTTCTTCGTAATAGATAGTGACGAACATATGGTCATTTGAGGGTTAATTTGATGATTGTGGTCCTTGGGGTAAGGATGTTTATTTTACTTTAGCGTTACTGCTTTTTCTTGAGGATGGTTAATTTGCTATGGTAGATAATTGAATTAGTTTAGCAAAGATCAAAGTTAATTCGAGCAAAATTGATTAGTAAAAGGAAGTAAATTCGATAAATGTCGGTGATTAAAATGAAAATTACGTTATAACACTATAACTCATAAATAATCAAATAAGTTTGATAGGAAATAGATTTTTAATAACCAAATAGGTTTTATATCTTTCCTTGTGAGGAAAGATGTATCTTTTCACACAGAGACATTTTTTTTATAAGAAATTAATAATTGAACATGTATTTCACGGAATAATTTTGTTTATACATCTGTAGATTTTGTTTGATTACAAAGAGAAGAACACTAATAGTTTTGAAATTTTTCTTGAACTATTATTATTGTTATTATCATTGTTGTTGTTATTATTATTATTAATAATAATATCGTTGTTGTTGTTATTATATAAACATCAGGATGTCATGTAAAAAGTTTACAACATTTTTTGATGTAAACATATTTTTGGCACATTAATTAAAGTCACTTTAAATGGTTCACTTTGTCTATGGACTCTGACGACAAATATATGGCGCATTAAAGTGCCAACAGACTTGTTGAAGAAAGTTGTATACAAAAGTAATTAGCTGTACTGCGTGCTACGGTTGTCAAAAAAATGCCGCGACAGCTATTGTATTTGTCACGTTATAAGCTTACAAGACTGCCTGTGATTGTGGTTAAAACATTTGAACTTCGCTATAATTTTCGCATAGCGTGACAACTACTGTAACTATTCTTCAAGTACTCGCCTTTTTTTCTCTTTCGAGTTGAGACTTGACGAAATTTAAATAGTCTGTTATTTTATTAAATTATGTTCATAGCTTATTAACTAGGCTGTATTAACAAATCAATTCTCTTTTGTAAAATATTCGAAGTGTATAAAATAACATTTATGAGTAGAAAGAAAACAGACCGAGCCATAGCTTTTTACGAGAATGATATGTTCATTTCAATATAATATTACATACCATTTTCACAATGTATTAAAAATTTTAAAGTTAATGGATCAAATCTGTCTAACGAAGAGTAGCAAGCTATAAAATCCTAACCATGTCTATGTAAACTTATTTTATATAAACTTATTGAACTCCGTAGTATTCGCGAATTTATCGCACCTCTTTGCTTATCAACAATGGCAACGTTTGGTCATTCTTTTTAATTCAGTCGAAAAGACCGAAGCGCAACTACTCATGAGATAAATCGTGCTTCTGTTCGTAACATTTTTGGAACAATATAATGATTTATATATATATTACGTCAAATAATAAACAATTTTCTACAATTTTGGTACAGTTGGTACAATTGGTATAATTGGTACAATTTTCTGTAATTCTCTAATAAAGTTATAGTTCTTCAAGTAGGGCTTTTTGATAAGACGAATCAAAAGTCCGCAAAAAGAAAACATATTCGATGCAAAAAGTGTAGCTTTATGCGTAAATCTCTTCTAATTCTGATACGATTGTAGTATTATTGTCAAACAATGATCCTTCTGAATATCATTCGAAAGGTATTTAGAACCTTTTTTCGAGTTGTTTCCTAAACATTGATAAATGCAATAGATCATACATTGTCTCAACTTGGAATAAGTCAGAATAAATCACTTGATTTTATTGTGATTAACAAGGGCCTAGCTCATACGATATAACATGTTAAAAATTGAACATTAAGAAAAGACCAATGAAAAGTGTGAATCGATAAGGCTCGAACAAAACACCCTTCTCGCATTGGAAACATGTACGTCGCTTCACGGAGCGATAAGAGTCCCGGATGAGACGGCCTCGAGCGACTGAAGCGCTTTCCCTCGAGAACCGTCACGCTTTTCGCGCGTTACGATTCCATCGCAGAAGGAGTACGAAAGTTTATACGAACCTTCTATCTTTCGCCACGTAAGTTCGTCGATCCTATCATCGTAAGTCCGGCCATGATGAAAACAGTAATCGGATGCACGCGCTGACGTTTCTCGCGCCCAGCACACATATATTCATTTTTTTTTTTTTTTTTCAACAAAAATTCTTACCACCTTTAACTTTGTATTCACTTTGTTTCGTGCAATGCAGCGGCGAAAAATGCGAGGATTAGTGATATATTAGGTGTTCATTTTAATAACGAATTGATATCATGTACATTGATAATCAGAGAAAAAGTAATTGTTTAGTTTAATTGGATTTGTATTCAAGTTTGTAATGTCAAACATTACAAAAATACAGATAATATGAAATTGTTATATTCCTAACTATTGTTTTAAATAGTTACTTATTAATTAGTAATAATTTTATATTTATTATTGCATTTAAAATTATTTTAATTTAATTTATTCATTAATTTATTGATTGGAAATAAAATCGTCTTCTTAAAATTTTATAAAAAAATGTTTTTTTAATAATATTTATCATTATTGATCTGATGAAGTTGAATTTAAATTCTTGATCAAATGTGTAAGTTCGGTAAATATTTTGATGATATAACAAATTTTATCTGATAATGTCATTAATGTGAAGTTCAGTACATTATATCTTTGCGTGCAAGCTACATTTAAAATTATAATTAATTGTTGTTCATAAACAATATAGCACTTGAAAGGTAGTTTCATATGACTTAACCATGAGTATGTAGCTCTTCGTCCTTCTCTTTATTTTTAGTTGCGTTCACTGCCGTGCAACATTGAGGGCAGCAGCGGTTTGACACTCACCACAGTGAAGAAGATAATGAACACTATGCGTATTGCGCTGATCTCCTTTCTTATAATTAAAATCCGTTTAAGCAAACGTTTTTCTACTCGTTACAACTTTTTGCACTTTTTTTTATACTTTGATGGGAACATACGTATTTATGATTGTAGGTTGTATTTTTGTTGAATGAAAAATGTTTATTTTTTATACGCAACCAATATTTTATTAATAGTATAATAAATATTTTAGTTGCATTACTCACTTTCTTTTTAGGCGAACAAAAAACGTTTAACGTCGTTATTAATAAATAATTTCATGCTTTCTTTGTGGGGGGCATATTATTATATTTTTTTGTTGTTTACTGTTTTTCAAAAAGAACAAACAGTTGCAATTGTCCGATACATGAAAAACAACTCAAAACAAAAATTTGTGTTTTTTTTTTGAGTAAAGCATTCTTATTTTATATATGCTGATTGGTCTGTTTTAAATAAAAAGTTGACAAATAAAAATTAACAACATGGATTGTTGAATAAAATAACATCCATCTATAATTGTAATGAACTTTATTCAATTAAAGCAACATTTCCTGCCAACTAGATAATAACTTTGTGTAATGAAATTTTTTTCATATTCTTTTCAATAGTGCCGGTCACATTAAGGAAGCGGCGCTTTATAAAATGACCTTTTCCAACAGTTGTGATGATTGCTATTACATATTTATTGATGTTGCGTTGGTTTCTTGAAGATGAATCTCAGCGTGGGTTCAATAGAAAATAACAAGTCATCACTATTGGGCGCCATTTGTCATTAATATTACGTTTTTTTCCTTACTTGTTTTAATTTGAAAAAAAAGGAAAAAAACAACAAAAAGAAACGCCGACTATTACACACCGTCGATCACATCGTTGCAGGTCAATATCCACAGATTTTTGTAAAAGAATGTAGTTGTAAAAAGTAAAAAAGAATATTTCGATTTTTGATGACGAAAATAAATATTCCTTTGAAATATCGATGCCGCGAGAATTCGTAATATTCGTTGTAATATCATTGACTTTAAAATTAAAGTGAATTCTGCGAAATAATCTGAACTATATTCCGATGTAAATTTAATGAGAAAATGAATGAATAAATGAAAATATCACATGATTTTCGCAGTTTCGCGTGTGGCTTTACTTTAATCCGACATTCTGGGTGCTGGATTTGGCGAGAAACGAATTAAAAATTGCCCAGGGATAATCAAAGAGGGACAAAATAGCATTTCACGAACACTGTAATAAACAAACAGAATTACACCCACGCTGGAATTCGCTCACAGTTCAACAGATTGTCTATGCTTTAGTGAGTATTTTTAAATCCTTTTTTAATGATTTTTATTATTTTTTTATTCCAACGATGCGCTCTCACACATCAAATCAGTGTACATGAGATATGAATTTTCGTACATATGGGCTAGCGCGGTTATGCGAACGAACGTCGAATTTTATATATATATGTATACATATATATACAATGTATGTGTATGATATAAAAAAAACTCATTCGGTGCACTTGTACGGCAAAATGACGGGTGCCTCGTATATATTGAATTTGCAGAAGCGGTTGCACTTCAGTTAATGTTTGTTTCGATGTGAATTTTCGACGGTTTTTTTACTTTCTGTTTTTTTCTTTTTTCATTTGATCGCTAACAATTCCTGTAGCTAAACTGCAACTAAATGTCAATCGATGTTTGGTGTTTTGAGAAACAAATTTTTCAGAAAGGTACATGTATTTTTGAAGATAATTGAATTTGCAAAACCAATTGCGTGAAAAGTGTAATGAAAAAGTAATCTTGGAGATAAAAATGTTTTACAGGGAAGTGTAAAAATTAATGAATGACATTGAACTTTTTTTATTGCAGAATTTGACACATACGTGATGCAGAGGAGAGTGGGTTGACAAAAATTTTTAACGTTCCTTCTAAGGAATAACTTCTATCCAAGTAGAAATTAACTACTATTTTTCAATAATTCAATTACTAATTTAGTAATAGGAAAGTAGTAATAGTATATAGTAATAGTATTCTTATGCATGCACGATAAACTGAATTGTTGTTTTATTAAAAAAGAGTTTAGTATAAAGACGTATCATTACAAGATTATCTCTCTGAATTTACAAATATCTGATGTATAAGGCAGGTGATAACGTGGAGAATTATCAATTATAATATATGATCGGATGGTTATATAATATCGTGTTAACGTTATCAAAGTCGAACGAGAGTGACCAGCAAATCAGCTGATCTTGAATTATAGAATTACCGAACTAGGGCGTCTTAAACGACTTCCTCCCCAGGCTAGAAAGACCTTGCTAACAATATGCCTTTCAGGTATCCCATCAAGACATGCATAACTATCACAACGACTCAAAAATTTTATTTTTATCATAAAAAGTGACAACAATTTCTTTATCTTTGTTTCAATGTTGCTTTTCTCCTTCCATCTTTTCCTTTCCAACTTTTGAAATTAAAATTTAAACAAGACAGATTTTGAAACAAATGTTATTTGAAAGTTATGATGAAATTACTAATTTTCAAGTTATATCACCTAGAGTACATTCTGGTTGAATAAAATTATAACAGAGCGATCATATTTTTAATAATTAAGATATCTTAATATTTAATAAAATACAATTTACCTATTGTATGAAAATATTAAAACAAAAAATTTCATGTTGACATAATGAATGCATTTTTCTCGGTGTGGAACTACAGTAACAACATCGCATTTTCTAAACGAATCAGAACGTGCGAGCGCTCAGCTAACACGCGACCAAGACTGTCCAGTAAAGCAATGCAATTAAGGATGAGATAAATTAATTCGTGAAAAGTCGTACTGGAGTTATTTATATTACTATTTCTAAAATCTAAAAAAAACAAACTATTCCACATTAACATGTATACACGGTATACAAAAACTTATATATCAACTAGGATTTTCAAAAAATTACTCTAGAACATAAATAACTCATAATTAGTAAATCAATTTCCGCTTATGCAATCAAACTTGCTGGATTTTAGGAGATTTTAGGGTACGACACAAGTCTTGCCAGACTCTTAAAGTATGGCATACGATTGGCAGACGTCTGGCTCGTAGGCATGATCCAGACCTTTGCCAGAACAGCTGGCAATAATTTTTTCCGCACAGGTATGCTCTATAATCGAACCATTTTTCACAGTGTACAATGTGCTTTGTTGATTGATTCGCAATTGAATTTTATAATTAATTTTTGATTCATTTTGTTTTGAAATAAACACCAACAGGATTAAAAATTGTATTTAAGATTATTCATCGGCCAACTAATCCGTATTAACTTTCAATCGGAATAAAATGAGATCTCATGTACGCGCAAATGAATATCAGAAATACATAACGATATGAAACATTGAAATGCAACCGAAGATATAAACGTCAAACAATTTATTTATTTCAAATATCTTTTGTTGTAGACAATAGCAAAGTAAAAAAATTAAAAGAAAAATTCCAATCACTGAAAATCTGTTACTCACAAATGATAAATCACTGATTACTAAAAACACCTACAACTACTAAAAACGAAAAATGGTTATCTGAAATATTCATATCACATGCATTCACAACTGAATTATAACCACTTCAATGAAGACCAAATCGAAGGGATCAAAAAACACATAAATCTTGATTATGTATCCTGCAACGGTATCACATCTATTGGATTTAGTACAAAGTGTTGACAAGTATTTGCAGTCCAGCTTGTATTTTTTGCAATTTCGTTATCGCAGTTTTTCATAATGTCGCAGCATAATGATGTGATTTCTTGAATGACTTGTAAATAGCGTTCGAAATATTCAGCAGCTACTCTTAAGGCAACGTTCTAGTCACTGTTATCAAAAAGTGTGAGTTATCGTAAGTAACGCGGATGCTAGATCCCAGTTTGTACAGCATGGCAAACAAGGGATGCTAAGCTTACAGGGCGAGAGTAAATGGTATGTAAACTGTTTCCGACTTCACCCTTGGCCTCACAATCCTGAGCCTGCCACAATACACAAACTCCATTAAAACATTATGCACGTGTCGATGCGCTCGGAAAATCAGATGCGACTGTAACCGGAGCACTGAGCAATGTATGTACGCGAACTGACATTACGCTCCTCTCTGTCTCTCTTTTATTCCATTTTTCGATCGTTCCTTTCTTTTTAACGAGTATTAACAGTATTTCACTTTTCATTTATGCATACACAATTAAAGTTAACAAATGTCCATTGAATTGTTATAGTGGACTGTAAATTCGGTGTGAAAAATTAGATAGGATTTTTCACAAAGTATAGTGGAATATCACGTAAATCGTGTAAAATATTGCATGCATAATCTAAAAACGCAAGATTTGTATAGAGTTTCATAAGCTGTATGATTTTCTACAGAAAGTAAAGTAGGGAATGAAAAAAATAATATTTTTAAAACGAAAAATATAATGTAGTTTCAGGTTAGATACACCGAAAAAATGATATTGTAAAGAACAGTATATATCTTGTTGACCTAACAAAATTAATTTGTAAGCGTGGCTGAAGTATTGTGGTGCTATTGTCAAGAACTCTTTGGATTTAGCAAGAAATACGCATCTCATATAACCTATCTTTACAAATGTTTCGAGGCAGAAGGTTCGGCCCACTTGAGTTATAGATGGAGCTTTGTTACAATATGGATTGCGTTAATCTTCAGACATATACTTTGTAAAAAAATGTGATTACGTCAAGTAATAAACGGTATTTTAACTGAAACTGAACTGAAACTGCCTGAAAATACCCGAATCGTCTTTTTAATTTAATTTTGAAACGTGTCTGTCTTTATCTTAACCTAAAAATTGCCTCTTTTCGTCTTTCGTTTGAAACAAGCTAATTTCGTTATGAACCCTAAATATGCCCGTTTTGTCAATGACCTTGAAACATGCTACTCTTTGTTAGACACATAGAATTAGATTATTTTATTGGTTCCACCTGAAGTGTAAATTTACAATTATTTCTTATTCAAAGTTACGTTAGTATACTGACTTTCAATTAAATACAATTAAATTTTATTACAATCTTTAAGGCTAAATTACTAAATGAACACTAACACAGTTTAACAAAAACAATTCAAATTGCAACTAATTTGATTCAATTGAATGTAACTGATTCTCGGCTGTTGGGCCGTAAGTTACCTTGACATCATAGTAATTTAAAGTAACAGCAACATTAAGAAAAAAATTTGGTTGAATCAACCAAATCTTTTCGTTCAGTGCGATAAGACAAATTAATCGAGTTCGTTTAACAAAATTGTTCGTATTCACATTATTAAAACTGATCGTCGGACTTGCCTCGGTACAAAAAGTTTCGGCGACTGACGAAAAATGTAATAAAATCTTTCGATCATTAAAGATGATATTTCAAAATTTAATCAGGAACCTTAATTAAAAAACCAACGTCATACTGTGACTCGGTGAATGTATTTTGGTGTCTTCACAATTTTGTTTTCTTTTGAAAAGCCGTGACCTTGCGAATGGAAAAAGAGACAATGCACGGCGTGTTGTTTGGTGTAACGACGTACTCGATTATATTGGCGGCGTATTTGGTGTCTATCTCGTTTCCAAAGCCGAAGATTAGGCCAGTTTTCAAATGTAATATCGCCGACGTCACAAAGCCATTTGTCTTGCCGCTTCGCTCTGCGGGATCTCTCTGCTCGAGAACGAGAAAACGAGCCACGGCGATACCGTTCGCTAATCGTCCGAATGAGTATCGGGACGACAGAATAGAGGCAAAATGGACGTCCATTCTGTCCACCGAGTGGGACCGACCCAATTCGACGCACGTTTTAATATCCGAGTAGGGTGAGTCAACGATTGATGCATCGATCTCGATGACGCGAACTAGTTTGTCTCACGCAAAGTTTATTGACTTTTTTCTTAGCATTCGTTCTTTTTCCTTAGCCGTCTTTCTCTCGCACTAGTCCCGTCCTTTTTTCGTTTATTTTTGTTGCCTCGTCATTTATTTCATTTCAACTCGTCTTATTTTCCTCGACACTTAGCGATCATTAATTTTCTATCAATTACAACAAAAATAAGTTAAATGCAGTGCATTAATGACACGAGAGAGGAATGAGCCTTTCTTGCGCATTATACGCTTTCAATACGTTATTTGTAATGCGTTGAAATGTCTTTCAGTTAAACGGTATTCACAAAAAACAAGTGTTTGATCATCAACTTTCTTCAGATCTTTTGAATATTAGTAATTAGTAATTATCATTATTATTAATAATTAGCATTAGCAAATATCATTAATATAACAAGAAATGAAATGAAGCTTTTCGACAGAAGTTAATTTTACTCCGATCGGAGTGATTTTTTCTACAACCGGAGTCAAATTGCAAAGTTAATCGCACATCATTTTGTTTTGTTGGCTTTAATCGCAAAATTTATAATGTAATTTTTAATTACTTGAGAAGGTACATATATTATCATATTAGTTGTTCTTTTCGCATGGAATTCTAATTACTGCATAAAACATTAGTAAATCGACTACAGCGCTTCAACTCCCGTGGCGAAAGCAAGAAACAATTGATCTTCTGCCTATTTGAATAGGGCTTTTATAGTCCCTTCTGTCGATACAGTAAATACTGAGCTGGTTCCTTACCGATACCATAAAATCGAGTCACGACTCGCATTCCCTTACCTTTTCCTATCTCTAACCATGATTATAACATACATGCAAATATGAAATTTCTATATCTAAAAAGTCCGATGCCAAGAAAAAAAACTAAATCATTAAGCAGAAGATGTAGATTTCTACCAAACATTAAACGACAAACTACTGCAGTGTTAGTATTACAGTACGGTATTTAAAGAATTTATTACAGTTGCAGACTAATGTTTTAAGCTTTGATGTTATCGCAGCAGAGTAATACGTTTACCTCTTTTATAGAACAATAGCCATGATTAAAAACCGAGGTACAAAATTTCCGAAATCTCATATCTATTTGTGTTTCAAACTTATATATAGGTGTTAATGGGACAATAAATATTTTGTTGCCACGATTTCACCGTCATTTAAACGCAGAAAGAAAAGAATGAACAGTACAGTAACATATATGTCACTAGTAAGAATATTTTATACCTGGCTTTGTTGCAGGTAAATCAAACATATAAATATTGTTGTACTGTCTCTTGCAGTTATGTTTATGAATGTAACACAGACAAAGTTTACATTTGCAAACTAATTACAATCATTGTCCATCTGAAAAGTTTTATATTATACCTACTAGTGATCAAATCTGAAAACAAACTTTTAACTAATAAAACTAAAATATTGAAAGATTTTAGTTCATTCATTAATTTTTTAATTTCTATACATTTGCGTTTTTACATACTCATTTATATATTAATAAAAACAATACCACAATACAAATAAATATCCTCATACCAGTACTTCCGGGGAATCGGAAGGAAAGGAAAAAGTAACGTTTTGCTTGATTATTAAAATCGTTTTTTTCCAATAATCCTACATTAATCTTGAAACACTAATAAAGTTGTAAAATTTTTTTACGTCTCAATTCACATACCAAGAAATAATTGTAACAAAATAATTGCAAAAGGGATACAATTTTGATGTCCCGAACAAAGCCAATGGATATAATTTCATGAAATCATGTCACCTAAAAGAATGTCAAACCCATAAATCTAAAAAAATCTCTTTGTCAGTGAAAAAGGATACAAAAGAAATAGATTATAAAAACTATAGGGTCATGCCTTTGATGTCACCGCAAGGAAAGTTTCAGCCAGTTGAAAAAGTCACTTGACGTTTTCACGATGAGGGTCACTGTATCATAATAATAGCTTTAACTCTGAGCGCCATCAACCTGACGCTCGAACATTTTGTCAAATTGCGTGGAAATTAATCACCGCACACTCAATACTTTTGGCCGTGTCACTCATATTCGCCATATGTTCCGTGACAATTGGCTTGCTATACCTGGAATTACGATAATTATTTTTTTTTAGATTTTCTTCATTAGACCCTACCGATTTGACAAAGCAACATTTGTCATGCCCAACGCTGTCACACGTTTTTGAAACATTCTCATCATATTTCATGGTTGACATTATCCTGCACGGTTATTAATCTAGTAAATAAGCACGGGCGAAAAATTTTCATAAATAATTACAAACGAAAGGTATAAAGACGAAGGAATGTGAACTTTAATAGCGAAGAAGTCAATGCTGGTGAAATATTGGGACGTGGGGTCATTGGTATATGATTTTAATATGACAATCCTTTAAATTGTTGTTATTAATTGCAAATATAAAAATATGAAACTTATTAATTGAAGAATTCAAGATATAGTTCAATATTATATATCCCTTAAATACTTTTCATAATTTAAACTAAGACCAAATTTGGATCTAATATTAGGTTCAATTTATAATAAAAATTTAAACTATATAATAATAAATATAAATAATAATGAAAATATTTACTTTTTATAAAAAGAGAACATATATGTTCTCGGTTCAAATTCGTCCGCAAATGCGACAAAAATAAATTTACAGAACGAACGTTATCAAACTAATGTTTTACGATTAAATTAATTAAGACGATAAATGACGGACTTCGACAAAGGTGCATGAAGTCGAGTGTTATGTTGCTGATCAATTGGTATAAAGTCTTTTTAAGCCAATTAATTAGTGGAGTCTATAACTCGTGCGTTCTAATGCGAAATGCTTGTAACGTTGATCTGCAATGACTTTGTAGATATCGCATCATTCGACGTTGGTAAATTTTATTAATAGACTCTAAACTTCTCAATTCGTTGATAAAAAATAGTTACTAGTGACACATATATTCAAATAATAATATAATATTCATTACTTATTGTACAAATAAATACCTGAATGAAATGGTTATCATTCAATAACCAAGTACAATTTGAAAATGAAAACAATTGAAGTACTCGCAGTAAAATGGATCACTAAACGTTCTGTTAAAACAGTATTTTAGTTCTATTAAGCGTAAATACGACTTTTTCTTATTTTTAATAGATGTAGAACATTGTTTTAAATGTAAAATTTAGCGACAAACTTTTATGTATGTAGTTTGCACATTATATAAATCACTTTGAAAGCGCCGAAAAAAATGTAAGCATAAATCTAATACAAGCGCCACTTGTAAGTTATTGGAAATTCTGTTCGATTTATATTGTCCGTTAACAATTGATTGCGTGACAATGGAATTAAGGAAGCAAAGTAATTCTCCAGGATCGCTGAAATTCGATTTAAAGGCAAAACAATCAATTGTTCTTGCCGCATGCACTTTGCCTTCGAAGAATTTTTTACTCATGCGTATCCTTGAAAAACCATCGAGTTGTATCAAAATTAGGAAAATGCCATATCGACTACAGTGAAACTCATCGAGTCCATTGTCAGCCTGTCACGGCTTGTCATTTTAAAATTTAAAGCCAAATCATTTTATGTCGGCCAGCATAAAAAACAGAGAACGATAATGTAAGTGAATTCAACGTTGCAATTAGTCATCTATAAAATTTGACTTTAAGGAGAAAAGGCACATGAAAAGTATGTTCACTGATTGAATTTAAAAGGATCCGGGATTAAGGAATACGAACAAATCATTGCATTTATTCCTTCAGATGGAAGATTTTCTATGCGGTTTAAGATGTCATGATTGGCCAAACTAGTTTTTCGGATTTTTTTTCTCTTTTGTTTTTCAACACCATGCCAAATTTTATTTATCAATTGAAATTCAAATTTCAACTTGCAATTTTTTATTTTTACGCTTATAAACCTTCTGACATTACTGAACGTAATGCGTACGTAGCTCCTTATCTAATTTTGTTGATAGATATAATACAAATTTGAGCAAATAATACTGGAAAAATGCAAACAGCGGTCGAACTCAAAATCATGTGTAATAGTTTTCTGTAATGGTAATTGTGGTTATAGCACGATTGATATGCAAGAACACGACTGCGTAATAACGTTTAGCCATGCAACAAGCGCGAATTTGTTTGATGAGAAGATACGTATCTCGTGTTCATACCTACTTGACACTTGCGTTGTATAAGTTGAAACGCCGACAGCTTGACAAATTACTTTCTGATTCGCATTTTCGTTAGCATGAATCACTTCACAAGACCTCTGTCAACATTACTTTTTCATCTATTTTTTTTACTTGTATGTAATTACGCAAACGATATAGTTGCAAAAAATATGAACATACATTTTATTTAATTATCCGTGCAAAGTAAATTATTCTAATGCAATTGACAATTATAGTAATAACTTCAGTATTGTGTTTTCCTTTAAAATTGAGTGATTTGAATGTATTTATTTAAAACAAATGTTTTGTACTTTTTTTAGTTTTAGTGGGAGCAATGGAAGTCACGTGGGAGGCAGGGTTTAGGGGGGAGGGGATTTCGGGTGCAAAGCCCTTCGATTGAAAAGAAATATAAAATAAAAAATGTAATTTCTATCATTTTTAGTTTTGTGAAATTTAGTTAAATTTGTAATGAAATGTTTATTAAAAAAAAATGTTCGATGGAAATTTTTAATGTTACATTTATAAAAAAAGTTTATCTAATATTTATGATAAAACTTACTAATTGATGATGTAAAAATTGATTGTATAAAACATAATTTTTACAAAACATCGCACTATATGTTTTGACATAACGATGTGACATTTGTCGTACATGACGAATTCGTGCGGACTTGATTAAACTGGAATACGCTGTGAAAAGTTCACTTTAGAGAACACTTTTTTAACACCAGATTTTTTGCCGACTTATTTCACAGTGAGAGTTAATCGCGATATATCGCGTGACTCTGCCAAAGTGATGGTAAATGAGAAGAGATGTAGAGACGTTAATGACAATGCGCACAATGTAGGCAGCCATTGACAAAAACAGCTATGTCATTTTGGTATGATATACATTATTGTGTTTCAAAAAGGTTTTCGGGAAATGCATTATCTTTTTATACAGTGTTATTAGATTCTGTTTCTGATTTTTCCGTACCTCTATTTTTCATCGAGGAGATGAATATACGGAATTTGCTAATGAAATTCATTTAAAATGTGTTTCACGTATATGGGAAAAAAATCATAACGTCGCTTGCAAAAATCATTTATAGAGACTTTTGCATTTTCTATAAAGCTATTATTGTTATGTACTAAAAATGTTAAAATTTGTTTTTAATACGATTTTCAATATTAACTGTTTTTCTTTTTCATACATTTTACAGCAAACTTCTAAAAGTAATTGAAATCTCATAAAATGTTCATTTTTATAATTACTTTTTGTTTCGTTGGTTTTGTAAATTTTACCATTTTATTAGAAAAATTCAATTACTTTAACAATTACGAATGTATCGCATTCAATAATAATTAAACACGTTTCGTATTTTAGATATCACCAATTTTATGGTCAATTTCACGTTAAAATCTCAAGAAACGTTTGTCAAAATATATACTTTACTTTTGTTTAATAAAAATATAAGATATAATAATCGTTGATATAATCCATTCATACAAAAAGAGTGACTGTGCCGAAAACTTGGAATTTATTGTGTCTTAATAAGGAACCCAATGGCGGTAACAGTCAAAGAAACTATAAACTTTGTTTACTATAGAAAACTTAGAGCTGCGACGTTTCAGAATTTCTGATTACAATAACGTTATAACACTTTTTCCATGGAGAGGAAATGTGTTGTAAAATATTAAAATCTTGTCCTTCTTTGTCTTCCTTTTTTCGTCCTTTTTTATTTTATGCCATCGCATTATTTTAATCGCGTTTCTGTTTGCACGCTTAAAACAGTTTTGTCAACAATTTATTTCAAGATGCGGAGCTATTGAAAAAAATCCATCAATGTGGCGTCGTAAGATAACTAAATGTAGCGTAAATACTGTCTCATTTTGTTTTATGCTTTAAAACCATAATCATATTCTTATTCAGAAACCTGCATTTCCTTTTGACAGTAATCAGTAACATTTTTTTAATTACATAATACATTATTCGATGTTATGATGTCCACATTTTGTAAGCAGTTAATAAAGTTGGACAGTTATATTCTTGGTTAAGATTTTATTGAATGCCTTGACGGAACATTAATGCATAAAGAATACTTAAAGTGTATGCAAAATACTGTCAAAGGAGAACAGTAGCGGATGACTTATGTTAGTATTTATAAAGCGGTAATTAAATTCAATGGCAAATCATTAATAAAGTTCAATTGATTATTATATAATAATCCCAAAGAGAATTTAGTGAATCTGAATTTTTTTAAATTAATCTACAACCGATATTGAACATAAGAATTCACATTTCTATCAAGAAAAAGAATAAATTCACGGTGATGTATTGCATCTTAAGAGACATTTACTTTATTTATTTAATATATTCTTTAATTATACATATACTATACTTTATTTATTAATTTTTTTATACATTGTAATAAGAAATACCTTTTTATGGGATCCCAATAAACAAAAACAGTACAATACACAAAGAGAAAAATTCTTATAAAAATTATTTAACTTACCCATAAATATTACCGACTTCACAATAATGTTCATTGAACAGTTTCGTAAAGTTCACGGAAAAATTCAGTAAAATTTCCAGTAGTTATTGGTGACCCCAGAAACATTTATAGTTTCTTTTTTTCTGCGTGTACATAATAAACATAAAGAATGTAAACATCGAAATTTTTTTAGTTTGATCCGAACAGAACAAAACTTGATAAAACATGTTATAAACGTTGAATAAACATCGCAAAATTGTTACGCTTGTTTGATGTTTTGGAGACCAACCACATGAGAGGCGTATGCTTGGCGTACACGCACGCGTCCAATAAAAAACAAATTAGAGTACGCGCGCGACAGAGCGTGTACGCCTGTACTGTGGTTGGTTCCCTAAAAAATGTTGTTCTGTTAGGGTAGAGTGGGTTACCGCATCTATTTTTTAAACAAAATTAATTTTTTATCGCGAAAAGGTTATTTACTTTTGAAACAAACATAGTAGAAATTTCGTATTCTACTTCAAATTAAGTAAACGATATTTTTCTGTAATACCGAAACCTATCACTTTTTCTCGAGGCGTAAAATTTCGTTTTCTTGCTAATGTTAAGAAAAATACATTGCAAAATTTCGACGTTCGCTAATACACAATTTTGCTGAATGTTACACGGCGAGTGAAAATTCTTTTTGCATAGTACCTATCAAATGAATATTTATAATATTTTGAAACATATAAATTTCCATTTATATACACATGTAGTATAATTTGAGAAAATCTTTCGAATAGTCATTTAAATCTTCAGTCGTTCAAATGCGATCGAAAAAAAAGTTTTTGTTAAAGCGGATAAAAGTGCATTCCTTGAGCTGTTATAGAGCACTATTTTTTGCGTGGAAAAGACATAAAGGGAACCGAAAAAAAAGTTGAAGTATTATAGGGATTTTTCTGCGTCGCATGGAATGGTCCAGAAGTGGTTCACTGAGTTTCGTTGCGGTTGTAGGAACACAAGTGACGCCGATCGCTCAGAACGTTCAAATGGGATCGACTTTGAAAAAATGATAAGTTTAACGATATAATTTGAAACTATAACTACAAACGATTGAATGTATAAAGAATGTTAAGTATCGCAAGTGAACATGTATTTAATAATTACTTGCATTAATTATCGCAAGAAAACATATATTTAATAATCACTTGAGAATGTTTGCTAGGTCGAATACCACATGGTTAATTTTTCAAGATACTACAATAGATATGACCATCTAATAATACAACTATAATTTTCACTTGTAATAATTTTTGTACTAGTAACATTATCTGAACTTTAGGTGATCCAAGTAAAATCAAATAAATCCAAGTATATTTTGAGGCTGAACTCAAACAAAAATATATATGTTTGATTACGAGTCTGTTTTTTTTTTTTTTCAGTGTTTATGTCTAAATATCTTTGCTTTACGTGTACATTCTCCGTTTACTGAAGAATACATTTCGTCGGAATGCAAGAAAAATAACGTACACTTATTATTCAAAAAATAAAATAATGAAAGATACAAAACGATGCTACAATCATAAGATAATATTATGTTTCATTATTGGACCAATTCCTTAAATTTACAATAATTGACGACAAAGTGGTTTCATTTTGAGAAAGACAAAAGTATTCTTTTCTCTGGTGTATTACCAGTACACCGGACCGTAATGGTGACTGCCAAATTGGTCGAGTTGCGTTGCAAACTACTCCCGCATCCAACGTATTCTCCAGATCAGGCACCCAGCGACTTCTTTCTCTTTCCCAACATGAAGACTTGGCTCGGTGGAAGAAGATTTACATCGAACGAGGAGGTCACCGCTGAAACAAATGCGTATTTCACTGCGTTTGAGAAGTCGTATTTTTTTGAAAGGCTAACGGAAGTTGGAAAATTGTTGGGAAACTTACGCGCACAAAATACATTTTTAAAAGTATGTGCAATATAAATCTTTTAATTTGAAAAGTATATTCTGTAAAATATATTTTAATATTTTTTACCTAGTATATATGCAACATTTTATTAGCAAACGTAATTCTTGAGTGTTATTTTTCTCAACGTGGTACCAAACAATGTCATTTATCAAAATAATTAGACGATAAAGTAATTCAATTTTTACCTAAAATTAAGTTCTGTTACATCAAAACTGAACATTTTTTTTTGCAGTACGCTGAAATCAACTCGAAGATATCTTGCATCGGTTTATAAGATACAACGTTGATTTAGCAACAATATAAAGACAATATACTTTTGTGCAGCGGCCGAATACATTGAACTGGGGGAAAAAGGAAAACGTAAGATCAATAAAATTGCCTTCGGCATTCGCCTTTAATTCGAAAAGGCGTCAAATTCCGTCCGATGGAAGCGTCGAGGCCGACATCGAACTCGAAATGGATGGTTCGAAGTCGATATAGTATGAGAGCGGTAAGGTTCGAGAGATATTATCTGATTTTGTGGGAGGCATCCACCAATATGTATACAATGCCATAGTCGGGAATATTACAGCCTTGACAAATTGCAACGCTGAAGGCCGTCCCTGGTAATTACGGGATACAAGACATAGATATGCTTCCATATTGTATTGTATACGTGTATGCGTGCTGTACGTCTAGTCTTCAGGTAGTGAAGAAGGTGCAACTATCGTGAGTTCCCTCCACTTCTTCACCAAACATTTTTTTCTCTCGATCGAAATGCTATAACAGAGCACGAGGACATCCCATTATATACCGACTATTGCCGTAGCGATAATTAGTCGTGCTTACGAAAGTTGGCTTTTTCAATTTCGAAGCGTAAAAGTCTTGAATCAAAAAATACTATCACCATTCAAAATTATAATTTTAATTACTTTAATTTATTAAAAAGTGAGGATATTGCACTGTGAAGTCAATTTATAGGTAAAATTACATCATGTACAGGTATACATGAAAAGTGTAAAATTGCATGAGTTACGAAATGTACATTCAATGTAATTTTACGAATAAAATTTTTTTTTAAATATGATACAGCTATTGTGATGACTCTTGTAATGTGTGTTTGTGTGTTTGTATATTTATAAAAAAAACACGATAACAAAATCAATGCATGTTCACAAATATTGATATTACACTATAAATCATTGTGTCTTGACATTTTTATGCATTTAATGAAATTATTTTGTGCATTATTTGGGTTATGTAATTTTAAACAAAGAAAAATTGTAAATTTATAAAAGAATTTATAAATGTAGTTTTTTATTCTTATAAATTCACCGATTTTCATGTTATTGTACAAATACTTTTTTCATAACGATGTCAGTGATATAGATTGTTTTAAACGAAAATGTAATTTTACAGATAAAATTTCACGTACGCTTATTTATAATGTTATACTATCATTATCTTGGTTGCTGAACGTATCTATCACACGTATAGCTAAAAAAATCTAAATCACTGGCCATTCCATTATTCCTGTCATAACAAGATGGTTAAGGGCGGTTCAGGCGATACAGGTTTAATTTAGCTATGTATCTTATTGGAAATGCTTAGTGA